>SKCR01017602.1:0-223558 GCA_019454045.1 Zanthoxylum bungeanum
CATCACGGTCATGGAATCAGCGTTTTGATGAGATCATAAATGAATATGATTTCGTGCAAAACGCAGATGACCCTTGTGTATACAAGAAGGTTAGTGGGAGAGCACTTACTTTTATTGTCCTTTATGTCGACGACGTATTGCTTATGGGCAATGACATTCCCATGCTAACGTCGGTGTGAAAGCTTGGCTTTCATTAAAATTCTCCATGAAAGATCTGGGAGAAGCAGCCTTTATTCTTGGAATAAAATCTACCGGGATGATCTAGGAAGCTGCTTGGACTCTCCCAGAGTACATACATTGATAAAGTGTTGAAGCGATTCAACATGGAACAATCCAAGAGGGGATTGGTTCCAATGGTACGTGGTACCTCTCTGTCTAAGGACATGTGTCCTAAGACTCAGGAAGAGAGAGACAACATGAGTCGGATACCGTTCGCCTCGGCAGTTGGATCGATCATGTATGCCATGATATGTACACGACCTGATGTCTCATATGCTTTGAGCATGTGCAGTCGCTATCAAGCCGATCCAGGTGAAGGTCACTGGATAGCAGTTAAGAATATCCTTAAGTATCTTAAACGAACTAAGGATGCTTTCTTAATATATGGAGGTGGAGAACTTGCGGTATCTGGGTATACCGATGCAAGTTTCCAAACCGACAAGGATGACTACAGGTCACAATCCGGGTATATTTTTTGTTTGAATAACGGAGCAGTGAGCTGGAAATCTTCCAAGCAAGATACTGTTGCCGATTCAACAACAGAAGCGGAGTACATCACTGCATCTGAAGCGGCAAAGGAGGCAGTTTGGATCAGAAAGTTCCTAATCGGATTAGGAGTAGTTCCGTTAGCAGCAGAGCCCGTTCCATTGTATTGTGACAATAACGGGGCTATAGCGCAGGCTAAGGAACCAAGGTCTCATCAACGGTCCAAGCATGTTCTTCGACGTTACCATCTGATTCGGGAGATTATACATCGTGGCGATGTAAAGGTCGAGAAGGTCACATCAGATGATAACATTGCAGATCCGCTGACGAAGGCTGTTCTTCAGCAAGTTTTTTGAACGACACATACATAGTTCGGGCATTAGATGCTTGAGTGACTGGCTATAGGCCAAGTGGGAGATTGTTAGACATTATGTCCCATAGCGTCACTGTTTGTAAATGATATTGTATTATTGTACAAAATTAACTATGTGATAATGAAATTGCCTTTTGCCGTTTTGTAATGTTATTTACTTTGATATATAAATGGCGAAAGTCCATATGATTAGTACCGGATTGAGATGAAATGAGACAGTATCAATCCATAAAGGTTTAATCATTAAATATCCCTAGTCGTAGTATTATCGAGATCGGACATCGATAATGCGGAATAGACTAGTATTGCGCTTGTGCACGTTGTGAGGGCACAACGGCATAGTTCTCATATATTTAAGTATTGGATACTTATGCAAGTGCGATAGGAGGTTGTGTTTTACCGATGGTACGGAAAACAGCTTCGCTCTGGATAGACCCCGCGGAATCCCATTGGTAGTATGTCTGCGTGTCTATGGGAGGCCGCATCAGGGTAGGTGTATATGGTCTTAACCTGAGACTTACATCGCTAGTACTTGCGACAATCGGTAAACTTTGGTTTTGGTGGTTGGGGACCTTAACCGGTTCTGTGTACACCTCTTCTGGGTTTATCGAGAATCGTAGTATACTAGATGTGATGTCGAGATGGAAGTATCACTTCAGACATATGGAGGTGATGATCACGCAGGACACAGAACTAGTACTCTATAAAAGGTTGCAACCGTCGGGAAATATGACCAGGTCAGGATTGTCCGATTTAAAGAGACTAGTTGCTTGATGTCCGATATATGTTTCGTACGGGGCAGACACATCTCCAGCCCCAGGCCTAACATGTGATCATCCGATACTGGATCGATGTACGCAATACTACGGTATACTACGCTTGATACAGATCTTATATTCCTATAAGAATATTTCTGGAGAATTGGGTAGGCATGGCGCTTTGCTAGAAGCCAACCTTGTCTTGTAAATCGGTAAAGACGTAGTACGAGGTACGTACGTGTTCGGATTATCCGACGACCGTATTTACTGCCAAAATATCCGGAGATCTCTTGGGTCGCTTCCTGAAGATTCACCTATGATATTTTGATTCAAACTTAATTAATCTTGGATTAATTACGGAGAAACTTTATCTCGGATAAAGTGCCTAATTTAGAGAGAGAACGATTAATTTGGAATTAATCGATAAAATTATTGTATTCGATATAATAATCGAAATTCGATTTAATTTTAATTCAGGCATACGAGTTAATTTAGAATTAATTCGTTAGCGACGTAAATAATAATTTCGCCAGGCGCAATTATTTATTTAAATTCGGTTTAATTAACGTCGCGACGTAAGCTCGGTATTTCGGAAATATCAAACCCGAACGCGTGACTGGACGTGGGCCCACTTTCATTGGGAAACGTGTGGGGCCCACATGACACTTGTCATTATATGCATTATTTAATTGATAAGGCATTGCATGGTGATAGTGTGCATTACACTCAAAGGCATTGCATGGTGATAGTGTGCATTACACTCAAATGTTTTGCATGGAGTTTGAGTGTTTGACACTCTAAGCCATTGCATGGTTTGTGTCATAGATTTATTATTAATTTAATAAAATTATGGCATAAATATAAATTGATTTTTGGTAAAACAAAATCAATTACACAAAACTCTTTCTCTCTCAAATTTCTTCACATTGCCGTGAACTCCATGGAAGGGCAAAGGAAGATTTGATCTTCCATTCTCCATTTTTGCTAGCACAAGCAAGGGATCAAAGGAGGTGATAGGGAAACCATCAAAGAGCTTGGAATACAAAAGCTTGGAGCTTCAAGTCTTCTTCCTCCTCTTGGCCGAATCTTCCAACACTTGGAGCTTCCACCATTTGATCATCTTCTTCATCACATAGCTTTGTAAGTATGATTCCGCCATGCTTCAAGTCTTTTATATATATTCATTTATAGTATTTCATATGCTTAATCTTTGTTTGGGACATATTATAGAAACCAACAGTGATTTGGCGGTGACGTGGTAATTTGATAGTCGGCACCATAGAATCGCGACACATGGCACTTCCTGATTGGCTGATGATGACGTGGTAGTGACCTGGCTGTTTGACTCGGTCAACCTGGTGATGTGGATGATGACATGGCAATGATGTGGAGTGACATGTGGCGACACGTGGCGATGGTGACTGTCAGCACCGTAGGATGATGACACGTGGCACGGCGCATGTTAGCAGATCGGCTGTGATGGTGACACTTGACACGGCCGCCCCTTAGGCCTCTTATTATTTGAAGTCGTTTAGCCATGTTATCGCAAAAGTATAAACTTGTTGGGCCTTTTCAATTGGGACAAGTTTGCACCGCGCAATGATGTGATTGAATGCTTTAAAATGATGATAGGCCAACTTATATATGTATTTTCCGAATCACACGCACCTCACACATTTCATGCATTACACGCATACATACTAACATGCAGCTTCAAAAGACGCCATAGATTCCCGTTGGGTTAGGGAAGAAGGAAGACTCACCAAAAGACCAGTAGCAAATATGAGTGAATCCGTCAATGAGGGGTTTCGAATGGACCAGATTGAAGCTAATCTCGCCAAAATGACTGAACAACTGCAAGCTCTGACTGCTTCCATGTCTAATATAGCTGTGCCCCGTGCTGGGGGAAGTTCTGAGAATGAGAGGCGTGAGGAGCCTCCAAACATGGTGAATGAGGATATCCCTATCTTTGATGATGATATGGCTGAATATGCCGCAAGAAGAATAGCCGGGTCTCAGGCCGAGATACAGAAGCTCCGTGATCAAATGGAGTCTGTTACCCAAAAACTGAAGGGGAAACATAAGGACTTGTTGGATTATGAGTATATGACCTTTGAAGAACAGTTGCCTGCTCAGTTCAAGATGCCAGATATGGTGAAGTTCAATGGTAATGGGGATCCGATGGTCCATCTCCGCCAGTACGTTTCAGTTATGAGTTCAGTGGGTTTATCGAAGCTGCAAGTGCAGAAAATGTTCGGAATGTCACTCGATGGGGCACCTGTAGTGTGGTATCATAGCCTGGAGAAAAAGGTTAAGGAAGATTGGAGGGAACTGGCTGGTGCCTTCTTAAAACAGTATGTTACAGACCTGGAAATCGATTTGTCACTCCGTGACTTGGAAAACATCAAGCAGAAGCCGGCGAAGAACTTCAAAGACTATGTGGATCACTGGAGGAGCCAGCTTCTGAAAATGCAGACTCGGCCCTCAGAGAATGACCATATAAAGATGATTATCAAGGGCACCAAGCCCTCAATTTATGGCAAGTTAAGGAGGATGACCTCCATGATCACTGATTTTTGACAGTTGAGAGAGACTGTCATGGATATTAAAAAAGAAGAAGCTGAGAACAGAAAGTTCTATAGCCAAAATAAGAGGACTTTTGGGGGGTATTTTGAGACCAAGCCCACTGCTGTCAAGGTGGCTGCCATCAAGAACCGGCGTTTCTCCAACTTGGGAAGACCCTTGTCCAAAGTGCTTGAGAAATGGACAAGGCAAGGACTCTTAAACCCCTTGGAGCCTAGACCACTCCAAGTCCTCCCCCATCAAGCCTCAACATGAACCGCTACTGCCACTTCCACCAGCAACCTAGCCATGACACCGATAGCTGTACCCGTCTCCGCCATGAGTTCCAAGATTTTATTGACTCCTATAAGATCCCTGACACTGAAAAAGAATAGCCAAACACAGACCGCAACCCCTTGCCTAATTATCACTTTGTTCCCCCACCTACTTATATGATCAACTCCGGCCTACCCGAAAGCTTTGTCCTCCAAACCCTCAACCACTCAGCTTCTTTCATTAGGATAGGGGATGACAACAGTGAAGAACCATAGGCCGAGGAAGAAGGCAATACTGCGAAGGATAAAGCTGTTCCTCCTAGCCTATTTTCTCCTGCATTTTTAAAAAACACATTGATTTTGTTTACATGTTTGAACCTTTTCTCAATCATAATAAAGAACTTCATTTCTCTTACTTGCCTGAGTCTCATTCGTTCAACCTACATAATATGAGTATATTTGACAAAAGCATTCAACCCTGGTACTATGGTACTCGACGATGTTTATAACACGGGGAATCCTCAGAAGAAGTAAACAGAAAAGACAGGATAGTCATTCAGAAATTGGGAAACGGGGCAGTGAGACTGCCAGATTTAGAAGATAATAAGTTCACTGAGTCGATCGACGTAAGCAGATTGAAGCTGTACTTTGCCTGAAGGAAAGAAGACTGAGCAGTCATCAAGAGAATTAGCAGAAGACCTAACCCGAAGTGATAGGAAACACATCCATGCATGCATGCATACACGTAACGTACTTTCAATTCTTGTGTTTGTTCTGTGTTTGCAGGTTTCAAACAGAAAAGAAGAACCAGCGGGAGGAAACACATGGCGCCAAGGAGCACAATGAGGGTCTAACCCATCAAGAACATGGAGTACCTCCACACATGTATACGTATACATTACATGCACACGTCTTTATTCTGTTGTTTTGTATTCGCAGGTTTCAACGAAGAAAAAGGGAAGCGGTGAAGGCAAGCAAATTATAAGCAGCAACAACACAGTGTCATTAATTTTAGAAACACATCAGTATCAGTTTTGGGGATGCATCCCAGGGGGCGAAGCCCACATTATCAGCAGTTGAATGGAAGAATTCCGTAGAGTGAGTGAAAAAAAATGAGAAAAAAAATGAGAAAAGTCTTTGATAGTTAGACATATGTCCATTGATGACAATTGTTTGTTGCATGGAGAAATCTTAGAAAACGATAAGTACGAGACATGCTCTTGTCCGGTATTCTGAATGGATTGATCTCAGCTAGACTCACGAGCACTTGATTACGGGATCTCATCGGTAGAAGCTTGAGTGGTTGGCGAGATGACTAGTCAAAGGGATGGTGGATTAGTGAATGACCGTTTGCTTGGATGTCCACCCTGGTTTACTTATGCTACGATATATGATATGGTTGGAAACAAAGAAAAAGTCTCTTAAATAAAAAGAAAAGAAAAAAAAATAGACCACCTATAACCGATAAGCGTGAAGCTACCAATGGACGAGTATTAGGACCACCATGAGGAGAAATGCTACCTTAAAGGGTATGTGTGTCAAAAAAAAAAGGTTCAAAATGAGAGGAAAGAAAAGAAAAGAGACAAAGAAAAAAAGAAGAAGACCATATCATGTCGAGTATGCCGAAGTAATCACAGAAAGTGATCAAGACATCTAGATTGGTTAGACCTACTGGTCTGATTCTCCGAGATGAAGTCATCGAGTTCGCTTACTTAAGGACTGAGCTGCGAAAGAGCCATGGCAAACACATACTAGGAGTCTAGTTCAGATCACCTATTCAGACGATCGGAGTTGAGTATGTCGAGTACTTTGAAGGTTCTCAGGTTTTGACTCGAAACATTCGTTGAGGACGAAAATATGTCTAGCTATCAGGATTATCTCGCGAGAGACAAGAATCATCACGTCATCAGTATCAGTCTTGCCAAGTATGGCATTCTGGGGGCGAGGCCCACATCAGATCAGTTTTTGCTAGGTATGGCACTCCGGGTATGGAGACATCAGAACAGTTTTGCCAGGTATGGCATGTGGACTATGTGGATTATATGGACTACCGTGGACTATCATGAAGTGTTGTGGACTACCGTGGACTACTGTGGACTACCGTGGACTATCGTGAAGTGTTGGGGACTACCGTGGACTATCGTGAAGTGTTGTGGACTACCGTGGACTATTGTGGACTATCGTGAAGTGTTGTGGACTATCGTGAAGTGTTGTGGACTATCGTGGACTACTGTGGACTATCGTGAAGTTTTGTGGACTACCGTAGACTATTGTCGACTATCGTGAAGTGTTGTGGACTACCATGGACTACCGTGGACTATCGTGAAGTGTTGTGGACTATCGTGGACTACCGTGGACTATCGTGAAGTGTTGTGGACTATCGTGACTACCGTGGACTATCGTGAAGTGTTGTGGACTACCGTGGATTATCGTGGACTATGTGGATTATGTGGACTATCGTGGACTACCGTGGGTTACGTGGACTATCGTGGAGTATTGTGGGCTAACGTGGACTACCATGGACTACCGTGGACTACCGTGGACTATCGTGACGTATTGTGGACTATCGCGGACTATCGTGGACTATTGTGGACTACCGCGACACCCTAGGTACGGGGTTTAGCACGCCAAGAATGGCACATCATCAAATCCAATTTAGAGCAATAGGCAAACCAGGTGACAGTTGGTGAGCCAGGTAAGTAAAAATACATTGCACAAACTTTGATAGGACTGTCATTGTCACATACTGCACAGGTCACATCAAAGTAGGGGCGACTGTAGGCACTGCATTTTTGCATGTAAGTCCCGATGATGAGCCTCATACGGAGGCACTGCCTTTTTATGTCGTGGAAGTCGCGAGAAACGGACGTCGGAAGGGAATAGTCAAGAATTGATATCTCGTTGGATTTAATTCACTTGTTTAGCTTCGGGTTTGTTCGTCGAATCTCCGTTTCAAAATTTTCCTCGACCCAAAACCCCATTCACCTCACGTCTCTTAGCCATTTCACTCACACACACATCACTCAAACCATCCAACCCTTAAACCAATAACAAAAACCAAACACCCATCTTACTTGCACTCACTGCCACACACTACAACACCCTTCACACATTGAGAACTCATACACCACTTAAAAAAAAACCAAATGCCACCCCACGTGAATAAACAACAAATTCAACAAAGCTACAAAGCTCCTCATTCACGCCCAAGACAAGGCCACCAATTCATGCACAAATTCAGCCACCAATTCATGCATAATGGCTTCAACTCTTTCCTATGAAAAGCCACCAATTCATGCCTCTAACGAGCAGAAAATATAGGCACCAAAACTCCCCCCAAATCCCTCTCTATTCACGCGTCAACACAGCTCCATAATCACCCCCTGAAACCCCTTCATTCCAGCTTTCTTCTACCCTTGAACCAGCCCCTCATTGCAGCCTCTAAGTCACACCAAATACCCATCACAGAATAGCCCACTGCTCACGCCTATTAGCCTTCCATTTCAGCCTCTAAGTCACGCCAACACAGCCCTCAGATCAGCCCACCAAACACGCCATTCTCCCATTGCACTTCACGCACATTTCAGCCCCCCTAAAGCCACACAGATCATCCCCCTTTATTCCAGCCCTTAACACGTCCATTTAGCCCTCATTCCACCTTTTAAAGCCACGTCCATTCAGCCCTCACTGCAGCCCCTGAAACACACAAGATACCCCAGCAAATCAGCCCCCTAACTACCGAAAAACAGCCACCAAAGTAACCCCCCAAAGCCCTTTAAATAGCAACCCTTCACTCCTATTTGTCCCACATTAATTAGGAAACAAGCTCTCATTTCCTTCACGCACAAAACCAAAACAATCACCATTCCCTTCAATCCCACATCGATTAGGAAACCACTCACCCTCAATTTCCTTCTACACACCACAACGCCAACACGCTACACATTTCCCTCACAGCAGCCAACCCCCTTCACACTACGCACACACTTCATAGCCTGCCTCCATGCCCACTATGCACACACTTCACAGCCTGCCTACACGCCACTACTTTCTGCCTTCACACATCATCAGCCTATCACCCACTCCACGCCAAAACCCTTCACGCATAATACCCTTACTGCCTCCACCAAACTTCACGCATAATACCCTTACTGCCTCCACCAAAGTTCATGCATAAGACCCTTAAAACAGTCCAAAAACAGCAGCCCAATACCCCACAAAAAACCGCCAAAACAGTCCCCTAATTACCAAAAAACAGTGACCAGAAAATACAACACAAACAGCAGTGAAACGGAGTGAAAACAGCAGCCCAAAAAGCGAAACAGCGAAGGGAAACAAACCAGTAAACCGGAGGAGTTGCGGAGCACCAACCCTTCTGACAACCGTATACCTCACTTTCAAAAGATGACACAAAAGGTTAGACCTGAGGGCACATGTTATTTATTCTATCTCGCATGAATTAATTCTTTAGAAAGCATGTAATTTATTTTACCTTGTATGAATTAATAGTTTAGTTTAGAAAATTATGCATCTTTGAAATATGATTTGGCCTAGTACGTTACTCCATTAAGCATGACTTAGTTATTTACCTTTCATAATAGGAACTTAAGTTATGTTATGTTTAGATCGTTACTTATTTAACACGATTGATGTGTAATATCGCATGTTTACCGTTATGAAAATTTACTTTTGAAGCATGCAAAGATAGATTTAGGCCTTATAGGAATTTAGATTACTTTCGCCAATATATGTTGAGTAGACTTGGTTAAAATTGTACAAATCCATTCATTACAAATGACATAAGTAAGGGACATTCCGAACCCAACGGTTTGAGGTCTTCCCTTACGAGGGGTGAGTGCGGCCCTAAATCATTTTCCCGGTTCACACCGGGTGGCGACTTCTTTATTCTCCGGTTTAGTCCCCCGCGGGCTACTCCGTACTCCCAACTGGGCTGTGAGCCTAGAACAGCATGTTTCGCCGGTTTCTGTGTCCTACACCCACATCAGTAGCAGTTTTTGGGATGCGTCCCTCGATCGAGGCCCACATCAGCAGTTTTGGGATGCGTCCCAGGGTTGAGGCCCAAACATCAGTTGCAGTCCCAAGATACGTCCCAGGGTTGAGGCCCACTGCATCATCAATTTTGGGATGCGTCCCAAGGTCGAGGCCCATGCATCAGTTGTAGTTTCGGGATGTGTCCCAAGGTCGAGGCCCACTATATCATCGGTTTTGGGATGCGTCCCAGGGTCGAGGCCCACACATCAGTTACAGTTACGTGATGCGTCCTAGGGTCGAGGCCCACTGCATCATCAATTTTGGGATGCGTCCCAAGGTCGAAGCCTATATATCAGTTACAGTTCCGGGATGCGTCCCCGGGTCGAGGCCCACTGCATCATCAGTTTTAGAATGCGTCCCAGGGTGGAAGCCCACACATCAGTTGCAGTTTTGGGATGCGTCCCAGGGTCGAGGCCCACTGCATCATCAGCACAGTTCGGGAATAAAGCCCATATTCCGTGATTCGAGAACAAAGCCCAGGGGTCAAAGCACCTCGCCACCATATCAGCTCAGTTTGGTAGTGATTCCTAGAGATCGCAGCATCTTGCAGGGATGAACCTTGGGGTCGAAGCACCTAACCATAATATCAACTCAGTTCGAAGCAACATACAAGTCAGGTGGCAGCTGGCGAGCCAGGTAAGTAAAAATGCATTGCTTAACTTTGATAGGATTGTCATTGTCACACATTGAACAAGTCCATCAAAGTGGGGGCGACTGTAGGCACTGTATTTTTGCATATAAGTCTCGATGATGAGCCTTGCATGGAGGCACTACCCTTTAAGTTGCAGAAGTCGCGGGAAACGGACGTCGGAAGGGAAAATTCAGAAATTGATACCTCGTTGGATTTAATTCGTTGCTTAGTTTCGGGTTTGCTCGTTGGACCTCTGTTTTAAAACTTATACTTGGCCCCAAACCCCCGCAAGCCACACACCCAAGCCCACACACCACCAACCACACACCCAAGCCCACCAAAATAACCAAACCACACGCCCAAACCCTCTAATTCACGCCCAAATTCATCCAAAATAAAAAATAACACATTAAACACATGTTGAAATAAAAAACAAATCACCTTCCCAAATTAAAAGATTCAAATCAAATCTCATCAATCACCTTCATAATTAAATTAAATCACATGCCTAAACTAAATCAATCAAATAAAATCCCATAAATCCCTTTCCTAAACTAATCAAAACACCTTCCTAAATTGAAGAGATCATTTCCTTTTGACACATAAATTAAATATTCCCCCAAAATTACATAATCTCCATTTTCCTACCCGTAAAAGGTAAACCCCAACCCTCTCCTATAAAAAGAATCATAAACCCAAAATTAGAACCCCTAGCACTCACGTCCAACACAAAGAAATTTCCCCTGCAATTGTCATGAATCAACCTTCTCTATTGCCGCACACAACAGCCAAACTAGCCCCCTCTATTGCCGCTCAAACTGCCCAGAAAATACCCCTTAAACCCACCGAAACTATACCCCAAACTGCACTCCAAACCACCAAAAATAGTCCCTGAAATTTGCCCAGCAATCACCAAAAATTAGCCCCTGAACTACACTCCAAACCACCGAAAACAGTCCCTGAAATCTGCCCCTAAAACCACCAAAAATCAGCCCCAGAAACTGCACCTTATATCACCGAAACTCTCCCCCTGCACTACCGCAACACCCAGAAAACTGCCTTGAATTACCACAAAAACTACACCGTAAATACCGCAAACAACAACAAAATAGTAACCAGAAAACCGCAGTAAAACAGAGGAAACACCAGCCCAAAACAGCCAGTTAGCGAAGGAAAATAGTAAACCAGTGAATCGGAAAAGTTACGGAGCATCAACCCTTCCGAAAACCGCGAAACGCACTTCCAATAGGCAACTTAAAAGGTTAGACCTGAGGGAACCCTTCTATTTATCTCCGCTTATTTTCTATTATTTGTTAATATTTCTTCGCATGAGTATTGTTGGTTAATGTATGCTATGGCTATTGGATGAATGGAATATATGTTGTCTCTTGCGGTATATCGGATGGAAACCCAGACGTAAATTTCATAGCCGAATCCAAATGGACGGTAGTGCAGTCTGTACTTGGGATACAACACCACATACCGCTTGAGAGACGCACATATTTTGTTTCATCCAATCTTGTGTTTATCTATTGTTTAATTGTTTAGTATGTTATTTTTACACATGATTTAATTGTTTAGCGTCTTATCTCCAAGTATGATTTAGTTATTTCTTTCACATTAGGAACTTAATTATATCTCTTCTATGTTTATGCTTAGATTATTATTCATTTATATTGTCATGTTTATCAATTTAATGTGTCCATGAGATTGTGTGCTTGCCGTTATTTCGACTTATTTTTATGCATGCAAACTTAGATATAGGTTATGTGCAAACTTAGATATAGGTTATATTCAAACTTAGATGTAGGTTACTCTTGCGTATATATGTTGCGTAGGCACGGTTGTATTATTATATAAATCCGTTCATTACAAGTGGCATAAGTAAGGGACCATTCCGAACCCAATGGTTTGAGGTCTTCCCTTGCGAGGGGTGAGTACGACCTTAAATCATTTTCCCAGTTCACACTGGGTGGCGACTCCATTTTATTTCTCCGGTTTAGTCCCCCGCAGGCTACTCCGTACTCCCGACCGGGCCGCGAGCCTGGAACAGCGTCACTGATTTCTATGTCATACATTATTCATCTTCTCTATTTTCTTACATAAAACCGTGAGCCTCTCTTACTCATGGAAATTTTTGTTGCACAAATTTCGAGCAAGCTAGCACTTGGGAGTCTCTTGAAGGTGATAGGGAAACTCACCAATGAGTTTGGAACAACAAAGATAGCTTGGAGCTTCTACATCCATGGAGTGTTTTAGAAAATTTCAAAGCCGAGCAATGTGAGTATTCCGCAACTCCCTTTGATTTATTCACACACAAATCATTCTTAGAGATCCTTGGCATGTCTAGGACACTTACAATGGTATCAGAGCCATCCTAAGCTTGATTTGAAATCTTGGGTTCATGACTTTAAATTGGGATTTTTTGCTTGGAGTTTGATTTACCTAAATTGTTTGTGAGGTTGTGTTTGGATGATGATGAATTGGATTTGTGCATCTTAGGATTTGAGAAAAATTGATTGGATCAAAAATCCCCAACTCCTTTGACATGGCCGAAAGTACCCTAGTATGTGCTCATGGTGATTTTTTGAAATTAGCAATTGGATGTGTGTTGGCATGAAATGTATGTTAAATGTTGATTTAATTAGATTGAAATCAAATTGCATGATAATTTCTTTGCCATTTCTGTGAGCCTAAGCATGTTATAGAATTGATTTTGCTTCAATTTGTGTTGGACATGAATTGGAATTAATGAGCATGATTAATTGGATTAATTAGTGTTTTGAAATATTAGATTAGTTGATTAATTATGTTAATTACACTTGAATTGGATTAATATGTAATTTTGAATAATGTATTAATTTAATTTGTTATATTTGCGCTAATGGGCTTGGTTGGGCCAAGTTTGGTTTTGGACAATTGGGTTGGATCCAATTGGGCCTAAAACCATTTCCATAAAGTCCAAATATAACATTTGGGCCTTTTAAAAATTTAATTGGGCCTAATGGGCCTAAATTGATTTTTGGCATATGGTGATTCCTTTTGGGCCTTGGCATTTTGGGTTTGATCCATATTGGCCAAAGCCCATTCCTAAAGAATCAATTGAAAGCCCATTGGACTTTAATTGAATAGTATTGGATACTAATTGGGCCTTTAAGACCCATGAAGATTGGATTTGGAATCGGAGTCTAAAAGGCACTATTATAAGTGTAATTATTTAATTTGGAATTAAATATGAATTAGTATTGGATACAATTTAAATTGGATTTAAAATTGTAGTTCGATATAATTCAAGAATACGTACTTTGAGTATTTATTAATAAACGAGTTGGATTCGCGCAAATCAAATTGTTGTTTGAACATTGGATGGTCATTAATTCAAAGATTAATTAATTGGATTAAATTGATTGAATAACATTCTTTTTGTGAATACTTGGATGTATTTGTATGAATAATGTATATCGGATGGATATTAGATGGGTGGGGGCAATTTTGGAAATTGTTGTAATAAATTTAGAATTTATTAAATTGGATCTGCGTGTCCAGCCTATTATTTCTATTCTCTTTGTATTTCTCTTCTCACCAATTCCCCTCAATGTAAATGAGGTTTCTTTTAGTGTTATGTAATTGGGTAGAAGTATGTAAAGTGCTAGCGGGAGAGAGGAAAGTGAGAGATTTGTTCTAGGAACAAATTGTATTATATATCCATCCGTATATTATTATTATTTTATTTGCGCCTTATTATGCTTTTAGAATGCATGTTTAAGGGTGTATGATGAGACCTAATTAAAGATAATAAATTGGTTGCCAATTTACGCGAAAAACCATCACTTTAATATTAAGCGTTTTCCTTCCATTGAGTGGTTCTCTCTCAAGATCCAAGATTGGCATTGGTTTGTTGGCCAAAGTCAAGATCATTGTCCATTGCGGATGTGTTTGAACCACGAAAGCTTTGTTCTATATCGCATGTCTTGAGCGGTTGTGACTTGTTGGCCAAAGTCAAGGTCACTTCTTGTTCCTCGACGTGGATTACGAAGCTTTCCCACTGTCAATGGGTCACGCTTAACTGGAATCATTAAGCTTGTTGAGCCAAAGCCAAGGCTTAGTTGATTCAGAGGAAAAGGTTAGGAAATATATATTGGATATATTTCTCGGACTTGGAGTTCCACCTACCGGATCTAGGAATTGGATGGGATTCAATTGATCTTAGAGATCTACCTAGTTAAGTTTCATACAGTTTGTTGGCCAAAGTCAAGGTTGTGTGTTATTTAATGGGATCCTAGCCTACTAGGAAACTGGGTCTCCTAAGTACCCAACAGAGGGTTAGAGGCTCGCCAAAAAATAGTGGGATGCCAGTATTAAATTTGCAATTTCGTTTAATACTTACTAAACGCACTCTTTTAATTTTATTTATCGTCGTTATAAATATATTAGTTGGACTAATATTTGTTTTATTGCTTTCTTTGAACAGTTAGACTGTACAAGACACTACTCCATTTGTAGTTGATTATATAGTTGGACTATAGTAACCATTACAATTTGAGTGTACCCGATATTATTGATTGAGTAGTTCGACTATTGCAATCGAGATGGCTGGAAATATTAGCATTAGAGACATCGTCATGGGCGATAATGTCTTTAACGGCTCTAATTTTCCAGATTGGGAGATGAATCTCAGGATAGTCCTGGGAGCCGAGAAGTTACTCTATGTCATAAAGAAACCTCTCGGGCCTGTGCCCGGAGTTGAGCAAATAGTAGAGCATGAGTTTTGGAAGACTCAACGTGATAATTATTTTAGCGCTCAATCCGTAATGCTTGCCACAATAAATCCTCAATTTCGTCGTCAGAACAAAGGATTGGATCCTTATAGTATGATGTTGAAATTGAAGGATCTTCACAGGTCTAATCTTAGATCTCAGAAGCATGAGTTGCGAAATAAGCTCTTTCGCTCGTGTATGTCAGAGGGTACATCTGTCGAGCACTATGTGTCACATATGATTGCTGACATCGAACAGCTAGGTTAGCTGGGAATTACCTACGAGGCAGAGACTTCCATAGATTTGATCTTACAGTCTCTGCCCGAGTGCTGGGGCGGGTTCGTCATGAACTATAACATGATGAACCAAGAGAAACCTCTTGGAGAGTTAATGGTTATACTCAAAGAAGCAGAGCCAGAGCTTCTAAAGGGCAAGAAGCGCGAGGCGCATCTTACTTCGACATCCCAAAAGGTCAAGGCTTGGCCGAAGGCTTTTGGGGGTGTGAAGAAGAAAAAGAAAAGGAGCAAGGCTAAATCATCACAGTCTTCTGGGATGACTAATGACATATCCCAAGACGTCTGCCTATATTGTGGCAAACGGGGTCACTGGAAGCGTGACTGCCGTATGTACAAGGCAGAGTTGGAGGAAGTGAAGACGGGCAAGGCTCCGGCTTCAGGTGTGTTTGTTATAAACATGTCCACTACTGGTTTAAAAATTGGATTTTTGATTCTGGATGTGGTACTCACATATGTACTGGTGTGCAGGATCTGTTGATTAGCAGGATACTGGCTTCAGGTGAGATCGACATACGAGTCGGAAATGGGACAATAGTCATTGTTTTGGAAGTTGGGACCTATGTTTTGTATCTACCATTGGGCCATGTAATTACATTAGGTGACTGTTATTTTGTACCTAGTTTGACTAAGGAACATCATCTCTGCATTTTGTTTAACCCGTTGCGGGTGTACCTTGGTATTCTGAAACACTAGGTGTTTTGTATATAAAGATAACATTTTGATATGTATTGCAGATGTTAATAATAGTCTTTATATTTTGAATATAAATGAATCTCAGACATATAATATGACAAACAAAAGGCTCAAACTGAATAAATCAGATGAGACTTATTTGTGGTATTGTTGTCTGTGACACATTAACAAGACTCGTATATCCACACTTTTGAAGAGTGAATACTTGGACGGATTTGATCCTAATTCATATGATGTCTGCGAATCTTATTTATTAGGCAAAGTGCCTTAAACGCCTTTTAGCAGTAAAGGTGTACGTGCCACCGAGCTGTTAGCCCTCGTTCATGGTGACGTATGTGGGCCCATGTCTAGCCATGCTAGAGGTGGATATAAATACTTCGTAACCTATATGGATATTGCATCGCGTTATGGTTATGTGTATCTTAAGAAACACAAATCAGAAACTTTTGATAAATTCAAAGAGTTTCGACACGAAGTAGAAATATAGACAAGCAAAATTATTAAAACATCACGGTTGAACTGTAGTGGAAAATACTTGAGCAATGAGTTTCTCGATTACTTGAAAGAGTATGGTATTCTTTCACAGTGGAATCCTCCTGAAACACCTCAATTGAGTGGTACGTCCAAACGGAGAAACCGAACTTTGTTGGACATGGTAAGGTCAATAATGAGTCTCACTGAGCTACTAATTTCCTTCAGGGGATACGCATTGAACAGTGCTATACTTATTTTGAATAAGATTCCAACAAAGTCTGTTGGACAGACTCCATATGAAATATAGACAGGAAAGAAACCGGGTTTCTCATTCCTGAAGATTTGGGATGCTGGGCATACGTTAAACATTTGGATGGTACCAATCTAGACCCCAAAACGGATAAGTGCCTATTTGTAATTGGTTATCCTAGGGAAACCAAAGGATATTATTTCCACAACCCATTAGAGAATAAAATATTTGTTGCTCTCCATGCGGTTTTCCTTAGAGGAATTCATAAATGCAGTGGTAAGTGGGAGGAAAGTAGAACTCGATGAAAATCGAAGTGATACTATTCTTGGCACCAATCCCCTCACATAACACGAACAGTTCATCAGGGATGAGACTGTACCATAATCTTCTAATACATAAGAACCAAGTAGGTCGGAGAGAGTCAGAAAACAACCTAAGAGGTATGGGTTTCTGATCTTACCTCATGTAGATATTAATCTTATTGAGGATAATGAACCGGCTACATATGAGGAAGCGATACAAGGTATCGACTCCGCTTTATGGAAAGAAGCCATGAAGTCCGAAATGGATTCCATGTATACAACCAAGTTTGTACACTGGTTGATGTGCCAGAAGGCATTGTGCCTATTGGTAGCAAATGAGTCTTCATGGTAAAGACAGACATGGATGGCAACATACAAATGTACAAAGCTAGGCTTGTAGTGAAAGGGTATCGTCATCAACATGGTGTCGATTACGATGAAACCTTTTACCCGTTGCCATGATTAAATCCATTCGGATAATTCTTGCTAAAGTTGCATATTTCGATTATGAAATATGACAGATGGACGTCAAAACTGCTTTCCTTAACGGAAACCTTTAGAGTATGCTTATATACAACAGCCTGACGATTTTGTGGTGCCAAAATATGCAAACAAGGTTTGCAAGTTAAATCGATCTATTTATGGATTAAAGCAAGCATTGCATTCTTGGAACCAACATTTTAATGAGATCAGAATGGAATACGATTTCATTCAAAACGAAGATGATTTTTGTGTATATAAGAAGGTTAATGGGAGCGCACTGACAATGATTGTCCTATACGTTGATGATGTATTGCTTCTTAGCAATGACATTCCCATATTAAAATCGGTGAAAGCTTGGCTTTCATTAAAATTCTCCATAGAAATACTTGGGAGAGGCAACCTTTATTCTAGGAATAAGGATCTACTGGGATAGATCTAAAAGTTGTTGGCACTCTCTGAGAACTCGTACATTGATAAAGGGTTGAAGAGATTCAACATGGATCAGTCCGAGAAGGGACTGCTTCTAGTGTCACATGGCGTCTCTCTATCTAAGGACATGTGTCCTAAAACTCAAGATGAGATAGATTCAATGAATCGGATCTCGTTCGCTTAAGCAGTCGGATCGATCATGCAAGTCATGACATGTACGTGACTTGGTGTCTCATATGCTTTGAGCATCCGTAGTCACTATCAGGCCTATCCATGTGATGGTCACTGGATTAATGTAAATAACATCACTGAGTATCTTAGATGAACTAAGGTTGCTTTCTTAAAATATTGGGAAGGAGAAATTGAGGTGACTAGGTTCATCGATGCAAGTTTCCAAACCGATAAAGACGATTGTAAGTCGCAATAAGGATACATATTTTGTTTGAACAATAGAACAGTGAGCTGGAAATCTTCCAAGAAAGATATTGTTGCCGATTCAACAACAAAAGCGGAATACATTGCTGCGGCTGAGGCAGCAAAAGAAGCATTTTGGATATATAAAATTCCTAATTGGATTAGGAGTAGTTCTGTTTGCAGCTGAGCTAGGCTACAACACAGGCTAGGGAATTACGGTCTCATCAATGATCTAAGTATGTACTTCGACGGTTTCATCCGATTCGTGAGATCATACATCGTGGCGATGTCAAGATCGAAAGATCGTTTCAGATGATAACTTTGCATATCCACTGACGAAAGCGATATCTCAGCAAAATTTTGAGCGACTCGTACATAGTTCAGGTGTTGGACACTTGGGTGATTGGCTATAGGCCATGTGGGAGATTTTTGGACAATTATGACCAATAGCATCACTATTTGTAAAAGACATGGTGTTCTTTGAACAAATTAACTATGTGACAAAGAAAATTGCTCTTTTATCATTTTGTAATTGGATTACTTGGATATATAAATGATAAAAGTCCATATGATTAGTATCGGATTAATAAGATATGAGACAATATTAATCCACGAAAGGTTTAATCATTAAATATCCCTAGTCGTAGAATTATCGAGACTAGACAACGATAATGCGGAATAGGCTAGTATTACACTTGTGCGTGTTATGGAAGCTTAACGTCATAGTTCTCATATATTTAAGTATTGGATACTTATGCAAGTGTGATAGGAGGTTCTGTCAGCCGTTGGACCGGAAACAGCTTCGCTCTGGATAGACCCCTCAGAATCTCATTAGTAGTATGACTATGTGTCTATGGGAATCCGAATCACGGTAGGTGTATGTGGTCTTAACCTGAGACTTGCATCGCTAATACTTGCGACAATCAGTATACTTTGGTTTTGTTCGCCCGAAGCTTTAACAGGTTATGTGTACGCCTCTTCTGGGTATACTGAGAATCATAGTGTATTGGGTGTGATGTCAAGATGGAAGTATCACTTCAGTCATATGGAGATGATGATCACGCAAGGATACAAAACTAGTACTCTTAAATGTTGTAGCTATCGGGATAGTATGACTTGGTCATGATTATCCGATTACAGAGACTAGTTGCTAGTGATCCGATATATGCTTCGTACGGGGCAGACACAAATCTATCCCTAGGCCTAACATGTGACATCCGATAATGGATCGTAATACGCAATACATTGTATACTACGCCTGATACAGATGATATAGATTCCATGTTGAATATATTTATGGAGAATTGGGCAGGCACGGGCTTTTTTAGAAGCCAACCATGTCTTGTAAATCGGTGAGAACGTGGTACGCGGTACGCACGTGTCGGGTAGTCCGACAATCGTATTTACTGCCAACATATTCAGGGATCTCTTGGGTCGCGATTAATTATGAGAGAGAAAATTAATCTGGGATTAATTACGGCAATAATTAATATGTGATTAATTATCAAATGGAAAATTGATCTAGGATTAATTGTGTTAAGAATTAAACTGGGATTAATTCGTGTAGAAGAGAGAACATGATTAATTTGGAATTAATCGGGAAAATAAATTTAATAGTTAAATTGGATTTTTTTTATTTAATTTATTTAATTGGGCTAAAATAATATATCGGATATATTAATTGAAATTGGATTTCAATACGAAATTAAAATTGGATTTTAATTCAAGCGAACGAATTATTTTGGAATTAATTCGTAAGCGACTTTCGTAATAATTTTACGAGGCATTATTATTTAATTAAATTGGATTTAATTACGTCGCGACGGAAATTCATTTAGTCGGATTAAACTAACCGAGCCCAAAGTGTGTTGTGTAAGCCAACTAGATTTGGAATTAAATGGGTGGGACCCATGACTTACATCACTAGTCACTATTGGTGATGGAAGTAGTTGGAAATTTAAAAGGCAACTTTAACACACAATAAACAAATGTTTTTGAAAAAAAGAAAACACAACTTTTGGAAGGTTGGGAACTATTCATCTTCTCTCTTTTCTTACACAAAACCGTGAGCCTCTCTTACCCATGGAAATTTTTGTTGCAAAAATTTCAAGCAAGCTAGCACTTGGGAGTCTCTTGAATGTGATAGGGAAACTCACCAATGAGTTTGGAACAACAAAGAAAGCTTGGAGATTCTACATCCATGGAGTTTTTAGAAAATTTCAAAGCCGATCGATGTGAGTATTCCGCAACTCCCTTTGATTTATTCACACATAAATCATTCTTAGAGATCATTGGCATGTCTAGGACACTAACAAGTAAGACTAGGGGGACAGCGATACGTAATGCCCCTAGATCCTAGGTTTCAAGACTATGGGGATGACAATACGTAACGCACCTAGAGCCTAGATTCAGGGACATGACAAAGGCATGCATTGGGGGACGGCGATACGTAACGCCTCAATGACATGGATTTGTACACCTGGCTCCAGTTCAGTGGCTTGGGGGACGGTGATAAGTAACACCACAAGAGCATTAGTTTAATCGTTAGGGGGACGGTGATACGTAACGCCCCGATGCATAAGGTTTTCTATATATACTCAGAAACAGATATCCAGAAAAAGATTTCCAAAAAAGATAAGTTTATGAAAAAAATTTCAAGAGAGATTGTTACAGAAAGAATTCAGAGCTTTTCAGACAGAAAAGAGTTTTTAGAAAAGATGATTTTCTTGAGACAGTTTTGATTTTAGAACCAAGTATTTTTATACAAGCTTTTCAGTTTCCATTTTAAACTGTCCACTCACTAGGTCGTTCAAACAATCTAACCCCCCTCTCCCAATTTTTTTATTTTGTAAATTACCCGGAGGATGAGCTCGATAGGGTGGATATTGATGGCAGTCACTAGGGTGTTTGGTCCACCGGGTCTAGTCAAAAGAGAATTCAAACATAGTTACATTCTAGTCAGAGTCAAAGTAAAGTTGCATGCATACATTAGTATTGTATAAGTCATTGTAATGAGTTAAAAGTGTCAATTACAAAGTTGTAAACAAAGTGTATTTGAGTGTACAATTCTGAGTATTTTATTTACATATTATGTTGTTTAGTTGGGCAATGGTCCCATGTATTATTTACATTTTAGATGAGACTAGTATTTTTGTTCAGATTCATAGGCTCATTGGGATAGATTATCTTATTCCCTGCTGGTAGCACTCTCCGGGGAGGGGGATAATACATGTATGAAAAATTGATCGCTATCGAAGAGTTGGAAAGGTACAAGTTATCGCATCTAGTGATGGTGTATATGCTCTATTGATCCATTATAGTGTAATGGATGATTCTGATAAAGAAGTATAGCTCAAAGCCATGAACCTCGAGATGGAGTCGATGTACTCCAACTAAGTTTAGGAACTTATATACCAACCTGATTGGATAAAATCCATAGGGTCCAAGTGGATCTATAAAAGAAATAGGGGAGCAGATAGGAAGGTACAGACCTTCAAGTCTAGGTTAGTGGCTAAAGATTATACCCAGAAAGAGGGAATCGACTATGATGAGACTTTCTCGCCAGTAGTCATGCTCAAATACATCCACATTATCCATGACAGTTTCCCTCAACTGTCGAAAATCCATGATCATTGAAGCCATTCTCATCAGCTTCCCATAAATAGAGGGCTTGGTGCCCTTGATGATCATTTTTATCTGGTCCTTCTCTGAGGGCCGAGTCTGCATTTTCAATAACTGACTCCTCCATCTTTCGACATACTCTTTAAAGTTCTCCTCCGGCTTCTGCTTGATATTCTCCAGATCTCGGAGTGAAAGGTCGATTTCCAAGTCAGTAACATATTGTTTCAGGAAGGCATCAGCTAACTCCCTCCGGTCTTCTTTCACCTTCTTCTCCAAACTGTGGTACCATACCACGGGAGCCCCCTCGAGTGACATCCCAAACATTATTTGGGCCTGACGCTGTGATAGGCCTACTGAACTCATAATTGAAACATATTGACGGAGATGGACCCCCGGATCCCCATTTCCATTGAATTTAGCAATATCCGGCATTTTAAAGTTAGCCGGCAATTGTTCTTCAAAAGTCATTGACTCGTAGTCCAACAGATCTTCATCTTTACCCTTCATCTTGCGGGTAACTGTTTCCACCTGATCCCTGAGTTTTTACAATTCTGCTTGAGACCCAGCTATTTTTCTAGCGGCATATTCTGCCATATCATCATCAAACATTGGAACGTCATCATTAACCTTGTTTGGAGGCTCTTCACGCCTCTCATTTTCAGAACTACCCCCAGCACGGGGTATGACCACATTAGATAAGGAAGCAATGAGAGTCTGGAGCTGTTCAGTCATCTTGGCAATATTGGCTTCCATCTGATCCATTCGGGACCTTTCGTTGACAGATTCACTCATGTTTATTACTGGTCTTTTGATGAGTCTGCATTCTTCCCTAACCCAATGGGAATCTATGATGGCTTTTGAACACAAGGTTTAGCATGATGCAAGTATGCATGAGGTGCATAAGACGTGTGTGATATATATACAAATGGGCTTATTATCATTTCAAAGTATTCAATCATACTATTGTGTGGTGCAAACTTGTCCCAGTTGGAAAGGCCCAACAAGTTTACACTATGCGATGATATGACTAAACAACTTCAAATGATAAGAGACCCAAACACAAAATGGCTCATCGACATTTTAGAAGCTTTTGGCCTAATTGTCAAAGGACATGAACTTGTCCCTATTTAAATAGCCCAACAACTTTATGTCTCTTGACAAAAAGTCCAACTGATTCCAGATGACAATGGTCCCAAATACAAGCATAAATAAACAATTTATAAGGGTCACAAAACTAAGGTTTATGTGTAGATTTCAGGAGTTTAAACAAAGGCTCTCGCTGACGAAGGATTATTCACAACTAGGACTCCCCACTAAAGGGTTCAAGCGACCAAGTGAACGCACCTTTTTTATACCTTACGGTACGTGCCAACGAGTTATGGTGTGTGACTAACTGTCGAATGGACTTCCCGTTGTAGATTCCCCAGAGGGAGGGTGGAGCGAGGCTCTCTTAAGTACCCAAGCCCCTTAGGCTCTTATCGCTTGGTGTCAGGAATAAACAACGAGTCCTCCAAACTAGTATGTCACAACGAGCTACAAGTAATGATTATCTAGGTGCCTTCATAGCTTTTCCTTATAGAAAGGTAGTGAGTGAAGGAAGACACCAAACCATTACCTAGCCTTAACTATGCCTTTGATTAAACTCCCTAAACCCACAGTAGACATGGTTAATTTAAAGCACAAATCACAAACATTACAAGACATTATTTCGGGGCCGATTCTCTATCCCCAGTGGAGTCGCCAGACTGTAGACAACAGAAACTGGGCGACGCATGCTGTTCTAGACTCAAGGCCTAGTTGGGAGTACAGAGTAGCCCACGGGGGACTAAACCAGAGAATAAAGGAGTCGCCACCCAGTGTGAACCGGGAAAATGATTTAAGGCCGCACTCACCCCTCGTAAGGGAAGACCTCAAACCGTTGGGTTCGGAATGGTCCCTTACTTATGCCACTTGTAATGAACAGATTTATGCAATAATTTCACCAAGTCTACACAACATACATGTCCAAGAATAACCTAAATCTAGTTCACATTCATAAAAATAAATCCTATGTCTAAGTCATCATGCTTTGAAAGTAATTTTCTATAACGGCAAACACATAGTATCACACATCAAACATGTTAAGTAAATAATGATATAAACATACCATAACTTAAATTCCTAATGCAAAAGGTAAATAACCAAGTCATGCCCAAAATAAAATAACATTCGAATAGCCTAATCATGCTCACATACAAGTTTGAGTGGAATGAAACATATGAATCTTTCAAGTGGTACGGGGCATTGTATCCCGAGTGCATACCATATTACCGTCCATTCGGATTTGGCTATGGAATTTATGTCCGGGTTTCCATCCAATATACCACAAAAGAACACATATTCCATTCACCCGAAATCACATCACACACTAATTCATAATTCTCATGCGAAGAAAAGTAAATTACATGCTTTTCTAAGTTACTAATTTACATAACTTAAATTAAATAACATGCTAAACCAATTATTCATGCTAAGCACATTTCCTAAGTCATTATTTTATGTGAACAAATTCCAAACAATATGTTAAACTAATTATTCATGCTAAACACATAAAATACATTTTCTAAGTCATTATTTCATGTGAACAAATTCCAACAATGTGTTAAACTAATTATCCATGCTAGATATCACAATACACATCTCCTAAATCATTATTTCATGTGAATAAATTCAATAATATAAACCCTCAGGTCTAACCTTTTGTGTCGTTCTTCGGAGGTGTGTTATACGGCCGTCGGAAAGGCTAAGTCACCACGATTTCACCGGTTCACTGGTTCGACGTTTTGCTCACTGTTTCGCTGTTTCATCCGCTGTTTCCATTTTGTTTCGCTGCGATTCAAGTCTCCCCACTCTGCTCACTGATTGGCAGTGGATTAAGGTCAATTTTGGTGATTTTTGAGAGGCATTGGACTGCCGTTTGCTCGGTTTGCTCAAGGATCTTCAAGTACAGTTTTTGCTCACTGTTTTGATGACTTTAGGGACTATTTTGAGTGATTTTGAGCTGCTGGTTTTAGGC
Organism: Zanthoxylum bungeanum; assembly: GCA_019454045.1. Taxonomy (NCBI): domain Eukaryota; kingdom Viridiplantae; phylum Streptophyta; class Magnoliopsida; order Sapindales; family Rutaceae; genus Zanthoxylum; species Zanthoxylum bungeanum. Next base: position 25,131 of record SKCR01017602.1, read on the forward strand.
GAATTTTGGAGGGTGTTTAGGGCAGTTTGTGCACTGGTTTGGGGGCTAAAATTATGGTGATTTGGGTGTAAATTCCAAGGGCTAAATGGAGACTCACTTGGAGGTGTAAAAGGGGACTGTTTTGGGGGGCTGCAGTGGCGTCACTTGTGGGCTGTTTTGCTGCTGGTTTGGGCGTCACTTTGGCGCTGGAATGGCGTCAGTTTGGGGGGGGTGAGTTGTAGGCAAAATGAAGGCTAATTGATGTGTTTGATAGGGGCTGCAATGGGGGCACTTCAGGGGCAGAATAGGCGTGAAGATGAAGGGCTGGGAAGAGGTGCAGTAGGCGTGATTTAGTAAGGGAAGTGAGGGCTATTTTTGCTCTTCCAAAATGCTAAGTATTTGATCAATGTGTACTTGATATGTCCTAGCCCCTTAAGGGAAGAAAAATGATGGTTTATATAGGCAAATGGGAGAGAGGTTACTGCATTGTGGGAGCATGGGTTATGGCATGGAGGGTGGTTAGCATTAATAGGGTATGGGTGTTTGTATGGAGGGTGAGGGCTTTGTTTTGCAAGTTTGTGTTTGGGAGGGAATTGTTTTGATAATTGTATGGAATACCTACGTAGGATGCATGGGTGGGGGAATGTTTTGCATGGGTTTCTTTGTTTGTTAGTGTCTTGTTTGGTGTGTGAAGGAATGGTGAGGGAATTATTCTTGTTGGTTAGTGTTTGGGAAGGAATTGTTTTGATAATTGTATGGAATGGGCGTGGGGTATAGTGGGGGAATGGTTATTTGTTTATTATTTGCCAAAGTGGGGTGGAATGGTTAAAATAAGTTTGGTAGATGGGTAAATCATGTTTGAATAGTGCATGGAAAGGTAAAATGTGTGCATGGGCGTGGGCTTCTTAGATGGTGGGCTTGGTGCTTAATTTATCTTGGTTTCATGGGCTTTGGATTTGGGTTTAGGTATTTAGGTGGGCTTAGAATGGTTTGCGGTAATTTCGGGCCGAAGATATACCTCGAAACGAAGATTCAACAAGCGGACTCCGAGCGAACTTAGCGAATTAAATCCAAAATGTGTCAACTCTTGACTTTCCTTTTCCGACGAACGTTTTCCCGACTTCCACGACGAAAAGGTAGTGCCTCCGTATGAGACTCATCATCGGGTTTGGTATGCAAAAATGCAATGCTTACACTTGGGTTTTTAGAGAGTTCACTCCGCCCTCCCTCTGGGGAATCTACAATGGGAAATCCATTTGACAGTCAGTCACGCACCATAACTCGCTGGCACGTACCGTAAGGTATAAAAAATGTGCGCTCACTTGGTTGCTCGAACCCTTGAGTGGGGAGACCTAGTTGTGGGCAATCCTTCGCCATCGAGAGTCTTTGTCCACACTCCCGCAAACCCACATGTAGACCAGAGTTGTATGACCTATAGCAACTATTTCCTAGTGCTTGTGGACCATCCTCATTTGGATGCAGTTGTACTTCTTGTCAGAAATGCGAGCTTGTTGGGCCATTTAAACTGGGACGAGTTCGTATCCTATGACAATTGGGCCAAAAGCTTCTGAAATGTCGATGGGCCTCTCTGTAGAAATTATTGCTTTATGCTTGAATTATCTCTTTATGCTTGTATTTGGGGACCATCACCATTTGGATTCAGTTGGACTTCTTGTCAGAAATGCGAACTTATTGGGCCATTTAAACTGGGACGAGTTCGTATCCTATGACAATTGGGCTAAAAGTTTCTTAATGCTGATGGGCCATCATGTGTTTGGGATCTTTATCATTTGAAGTTGTTTAACCACGTTATTGCAAAGGTGTAAACCTGTTGGGCCTTTTCAACTGGGACAAGTTTACACCTTGCAATAATATGATTGAAGCTTTAAAATGACAATGGGCCGAATTATATGTTCCACACATCGCATGTATCTCATGCATCTCATGCATACACACATCATGTTAACTCTCATGTGTCTTAAGAGCCATCATAGATATCCGTTGGGTTAGGGAAAAGGGAAGACTTGTTAAAAGGCCAATAGCAAACATTAGCGAATCAGAGAATGAAACATCATGTATGGATCAGTTGGAAACCAATCTCACCAAGGTTACTAAACATTTGCAAGCCTTGACTGCTGCTATGGCTGATATGGCTGTGCCCCGTGCTAGGGTAAACTCTGAGAATGAGAGGTGTGAAGACCCTCCGACTAGATTGAATGATGATATTCCGGGTTTTGATGATGATATAGCTGAATATGCTGCGGGGAAAGTGGCAGGGTCTCAAGCTGAACTGCAAAAACTCCGAGATCAGGTAGAGTCGGTTACCCGTAAGATGAGGGGCAAACATGAAGACCTACTAGATTATGAGGCAATGACCTTTGAAGAATAGTTGCCATCTCAATTCAAGATGCCAGATATGGCCAGGTTCAACGGGAATGGGGATCCGAGGGTCCATCTCCATCAGTATGTTTCAGTTATGAGTTCAGTGGGTTTATCCAAGCGTCAGGTTCAGAAAATGTTTGGGATGTCACTTGAGGGGGCAACCATGGTATGGTATCACAACCTGGAGAGGAAGATCAAGGAGGATTGGAGGGAATTGGCAGAGGCCTTTTTGAAACAGTATGTCACAGATCTGGAGATTGACTTGTCACTCCGGGACTTAGAAAACACCAAACAGAAGCCAGAAGAAAGCTTCAAGGAATATGTAGACCGCTGGAGAAGCTAGCTTCTAAAGATGCAGACTCGGCCCTCAGAGAAGGACCAGATAAAGATGATTATCAAGGGTACTAAGCCCTCGATCTATGGCAAGTTGAGGAGGATGACCTCCATGATTACTGATTTTCAACAGTTGAGGGAGACTGTCATGGATATTGAAGAAGAAGAAGCTGAGAACAGAAAGTTCTATAGCCTGAACATGAGGCCCATTGGAGGAACATCAGGTGCCAAACCTGTTTCTGCTGAGATTGCTGCTATCTGGAACCAGCGTTTCTCCGACCTGGGTAGACCCTTGTCTAAGGTATTGGAGAAATTAAAGAGACAGGGACTTCTGAAACCCCTAGAAACCAAACCATTTCCACACCCTCCACCACCGCATCTCAACCTGAACCACTTTGCCATTTCCATCAACAGAAGGGCCATGACACCGAAAATTATGCCCACCTTCGCCATTAGATCCAGGACCTTATATAATCCAAAAAGATACCCGACCCTGAAACAGAACAGCCTAACACACATAAAAACCCCATGCCAAATTATCACTCCGTCCCACCACCAACCTAAATGATAAACTCTGGCATGCCCGAAAGCCTTGTCCTCAAATCCTTTGACTACCAAGCCTTTTGCCTGGGAATTTGGGATAGCAACAGTGAAGATGAAACAGAACAGGCAAAGAATTTCTGGGAAGACTTCTCCAGTAGTGATGAAGAGGAGGTGAGAGGAAAGACACGCAGCGGGCGTTTCTACAGTGATACAGTTGAGATGGGTAAGGAAGTATTAACGGAAGGTAGAGAAGTGTCTGAAAATTTGGAGAATACTGAGGGGGATACAGTGCTACGTCAGTTGAGGAAAACACGGGCACAGGTTAGCATCTGGGAATTGTTGTGTTCGTCTCAAGAGCACAGGCGGGCCATGGTTGAGGCTTTGAGCAAGATAGTGGTGACGGAGGATGCCAACCCCGCGATGTTTGTCGAATCAGTGCAAAAAGAAGCTTTACAGATAATAACCTTTTCTGAGGAGGAACTCCCGGCTGAGGGAAAGAACCATAATAAACCTTTATTCATCAGAGCTGAAGTGAAGGGCAAGAAGAAATCTTGTGTTATGATAGATGATAGCTCATCCATCAATGTATGCCCATTGAAGATTTTGGCAAGGTTGGGAATGAAAGCAGCTGATCTGGATCCCTCCAATATGACTATCAAAGCTAGGAGTTGAGGGTACTTTTACGGCAAAGGTCAAAGTGGGCCCAATTGAAGATGAAGTTGAGTTTACAGTGTTGGACATCCCGGCCACTTTTACTTTGTTATTGGGAAGGCTGTGGTTTCACAAGCTTGGGGGTGTGCCCTCCACTCTGCATCAGGTTATTAAGTTCACATACGGGGGAGAGATTGTCACCATCCGAGCTGAAGTAGATAATATTGTGGCTGCTTTAGAGGTACAGCCTTTCGCGAGGTTCCAGGTATCGGTAACTTTTGAGGAGTGGGTGGATCCTAAGGTGGCTAGGATCATGGAGAAGATGAAGTTCGAGCCGGGTAAAAATTCGACATTGCCAAACTTTAAGGGGCAGACTACCCGGAGAGGGTTGGGATACATGTCTTGATGAGGTTAAGCTGAAAGCCAAGAAGAAAGGGTTGAAGCTGATGGAATGTTTTGTGAAGGCAACGGGATATCAGGGAGAACCTGAACCTGTAGAAGTCAATGGGATTGTGGTGCCCGGTTTGATATCTTTCAGGAGGTGATAAGTGAGAAGTCACTGGCATCGGAAATTGTGATGAAGGAATAAGAGAAATGAGAAGAAGAGCTGTTGAAGTTGGAGGGCCTGACCCTCGAGGAAAAGGAGGAAGAATCAGCTGTGGGAGATGAAGCATCTGTGGAGGATGAAGATGTTATCTCTCTGATTTATTTGAATGTATTCATGCATCTGCTAGCAATAAAGACAATCATTTTGCTTACTCGTCTGAGTCTCTCCCTTTCAATTTGCACGACTTGAGTATATTTGATATCAGCTCCATAAAAACAAATGCATTTAACCTTGGTACACTTGTGAGCCCCAGGGAAATTCTAATTGCAAGTGAGGTTACCTCTGAGGAGCGGGAGAAATTAGAAGGAATATTGGCCAAATATGCCAAAGTGTTTGCTTGGTCCTATGAGACATGCCTGGAGTAGACAAAAGCATCGCCCAGCATACAATCCCAACTTATCTGAATATGAGGCCAGTGAAATAGAAACTCCGATGGATGAGGCCTGAGTGGTCCTAAAAGGTCAGGGAAGAAGTCAAGAAACAGATAGATGTGGGGTTCCTGGAAGTAGTGAAGTATCCTGAGTGGTTGGCGAATATTGTGCCGATGCCAAAGAAAGATGGGAAGGTCAGAATGTGTGTGGATTATAGAGATCTTAACAAGGCTTGCCCGAAAGATGATTTTCCTCTACCTCATATAGATATGCTAGTTGACAATGCGGCTTTATCTGCGATGTATTCATTTGCAGATGGGTTTTCAGGATACAATCAGGTTCTCATGGCTGAAGTAGACAATCACAAGACGGCCTTTGTCACCGAGTGGGGCACATATTGTTACAAGGTAATGTCGTTTGGGCTCAAGAATGCAGGAGCTACTTATCAGTGGATGGCCACTACACTATTCCACGACTTGATGTACAAAGATATTGAAGTATATGTGGATGATATGATGGTGAAATCAGAGACAAGAATTGGGCATATAGAAGCAATGGAGAAGTTCCTTCAGAGAGTTGAAAAATACAAATTGCGGTTGAATCCCAAGAAATGTGTGTTTGGGGTAACATCAGGAAATTTGCTGGGACATATGATGAGTGGTAATTATATCACTATTTCTCACTCATTTAACCTAATATTTTATATAGTTTCTTGAGTTTTGATGAACGTTTTGATGTGTTTTAGTTTATTTTGCAGATAAAATAATATTGGGACACAATGAAATCATTTAGGACGAAATGTAGGTCAAATAAGGGCAAAAGTTGGACTTGACATATTAATTTTGGAGATTGGAAACTTGAAAGGGCGTTTTAACGAAGTGCAGTTTTGGAAATTCCAATTTTGTGCATCTATCGTATTTTAGGCATAACTTTTTACTCCGATAACGGATTGAGCTGATTCAAGCTCCAGATTAAAGAAGACTTAAAGATATACAACTTTGAAAAACATAATAATTCCGAATTCTGAAGATTTCATGCCCGCAATTGATGAACCCTACAGAAGTGTGTTGTGTGTAATTATTAAAGTCATTTTCAATCATTTTCAAAGCAAACAATAAATAAATAAATAATAAAAATTATCAAATCACCACCAAACATGATAAGCAATTAGTGGAGCAATTAATAATGGATTTGGTGGAGCAATTAGTGGATGAATTAATAATGGATTTGGTGGATGATTTGATGGAGGCAAAATTTTGCCTATAAATACCAAGCCATTTCATTTGTAAATTCATACTTTCTTCTAAGGAATTCCTTAAGAATACTAAGAAGATTGTATCTTGTTTGTTTATTTATAGCTTTCAGTAATTAATTTCCGCTTTCGCACTTTCTTTTCTTTACATTTCAGTTTTTACTTTCCGCAATTTACTTTTACGCACAATACTTTTCTTTCTTTAATTTTCAGTTTTTACTTTTCAGTAATGAGGAGGTAACTCCCCTTTGCTGGGGTAAAAGGTAAAAATTTTATTACTAATATTTAGATTAATCTCCCTTAATTATAATATATAAACTAGTTAAAACCTGACTTAACGAAGATACCGCATATTGGTCGGTTGATAATTATTTAAATTGGTTTTAACCTGACTAAACTAGATACCGCCTGATTGGTCGGTTGGTAATTAATTATTAATTTGACTTAATTTGGATACCGCCTATATGGCTGGTTGGCAATTATCATGCAAAGTTAATATATTATATTAAGGAGATATCTAAAATAGAAGTAATAAAAGTGGATCCTTTTTACCTCAGAATTTTATTTTATTGTACTTTTACTTTATTTACTTTTCAGCAATTTACTTTCAGCATTTACTTTTCAGCAATTTACTTTTCAGCAATTTACTTTTTAGTAATTTACTTTCAGCATTTAATTTTCAGTATTTAATTTCAGCATTTTACTTTCCGTCATTTACTTTTCAGCAATTTACTTTCAGCATTTTACTTTATGTCTTTTATTTTATTTAAGTTTTTACTAGCCCTAGTTATGTGTCGTAACTAAGTTAGTTATCTGGGGTTGTGATGAATTCTAATATCACCGGTTTATAAGGGGTTATTTTATAGTTTGGGTAATTTAAAGGTTTACTTATTAAGTCTTAAGCTTAATGCTTCTTGTTGTCTGATCACCAATAAGATTGATGTGGAAAATCTAAAATAAACTTGACAAAGGAATTTTAGGTTTCAGCCTTAGGCTTAATAGCCCACGATCTTCCTTGAGGATAGAAAACTATTTAATAGATTTCCTATAGGATAGACATATACCTGTCGGACGGGGGTAGCTATAAGTGGAACTTAAACTTAATGAATCCAGATAATTTGGTTGACATAGACATATGGTTAAGGGTGGCAATGGGCCGGGCCGGGCCGGGCTTTTGCAAGCCCGGCCCGAGCCCGGCCAACAAAAAAAAAAAGCCCGGGCCCGGGAAAAGCCCGGCCCGGGTGTCTTCCCGGCCGGCCCGGGCTTTTTTGAGCCCGAATTTTAAAAAAAAAAAATTTAAAAATTTAAAATATATAAATATAAAATATATTTAAACTATATACAAAGACAATTTATAAATAAATCACAAGTTTCATTGATAAATTAACAATTTAAATGCTAAAAATAAATAAAAATGATATAAACATATTAAATATATATATATATATATATATATTTTTTTTTTTTTTTAATTTTGGCCCGGCCGGGCCGGGCCCGGGCCAAAATAGAAAAGCCCGTCCCGGGCCCGGGCCCGAGTCGGGCTTTCGTTCTAAGGCCCGGCTCGGGCTTTTTTCACCACGGGCCGGGCCAAAGCCCGCCGGCCGGGCCGCGGGCTAAACTGCCACCCTTACATATGGTTCAATTGGGTTAAACTGGGTATTTGCGTCTGACCATCGACAGAGGCTTTTGCATAATTTAGTGTTCCAGGTTAGTAAACCGATTTATTACACAAACATAAAATAATCACTTCATTTTTTAAAAGATATTAGAAAGATTCACAACCCTAGATCTTTGAGTCTTTTGTTATTTTCCTTAGTATTTTCTTTTGTTTATTTTATTTATTTTAATTAAGGAAAACACATTCAACCAATCAAACAATCATTCTTTTCTCCATTTAATTAGATATTTGTAAATAAATAGATTCAACAATTAATAACAACAGTAGGAATTAAGTCCTCGTGGGATCGATATTTTTATATTACTTGAACGATATGTGCGCTTGCGTTATACGTGTGTGTTTATGCCGGTCAAGTTTTTGGCGCCGTTGCCGAGGACTTATTTTTCTTGAGTTATTAATTTTGAAGCTATTTAATTTACTTGTATCTAATTTTCTTTTTTTTATCTGTAATTTTTATTCTTTTGTTTTCAGATGATTGAAAAATGGAACATTATTGGGAGATTGAAAGATTACGAGCTTTATTGGAAGAAGATACACCCCAAATCTGGGAGCAATAATCTGGTTTTCTAAGGCTTGTTGTCCAGCCCAACAACTATCACTGGATGCCAGAACCAAGCAATACCACATTTTCTCAACAAGACGCAATGGGAAGATGTGATATATGTAATGGTAACCACCCGAGAGATCATTGTGAGTACAACTACAATCCAGGGTGGCAGAGCTATCAAAATCCTTCATGGTATGAAGAACCATCACATTTCACAAAACCACATTTTCCATCTTATCCACCACCCACCTACTATCTTCAACAAAAACCAGAACCATTAGAGGAAGATTAGTTGATTCACATGCTAAAAGATTGGTTCGAGGAATGGGAAGCTCAATTTGATGCACAAATTCAGAGTCAAGCGGCGTCTATACAGAGGATGACAGATCAAGTTAGGCAATTAACAGATAACTTGAATCACATATCTCACGGAGCAAATTCAAGTACTACTGAAGAAGCCTTAAAATATCATGAGATTCATCATGACATCATAACAGAGAACGAGGCTGAGCAGTATCAAGAATCAGAGGTATCAGTTCAGGAGCCTGAACCAACAAAGTCTCAATTTGATTTTTATTATTTTGACTCTGACGAGGATAAAGAAGCTGAGCTATTTGTACCAACTGCACCAACAAATGAGGATGAAACTTTCTATCCTCCAAATGAAGATCTTGGAGCTTCCATTGCACAAATTTTTGAAGAAGATATACCTGAGCCAATCATTTCACTCAGATCAGAGGATGAAGACCTAATAATAGACATAACTTTACATCCTCAGATTGACACTTATGGAGCATGGATTTCACAAATGACGGATGAAGAGTTGAATACGGAAATTTTAAAATTCATCTGTGAAGAAAATGTGGAACAAGAAACAGAGCAAATGGAGGAGCAATTGTCAGACCAAATTGAAGATCCAGAGCATTCAGGCGAAACATCGCTGTATCGAGGAGTACAATTTAGAGAAATCACCCAGAAGCTTGACATTCAAAGTCAAACACCATACAAGACCTCCTGATTTTCTTTCTTTTCAGGAACCACTGGAGCAACAAAGGTTAAAAAGGTGGCACAAGCACTGAATGGGACAAAATTCTTTTTGCCCCATTATCGTTGGAAGAGACCCTTCAAAAGCAACGCACATGGGAATGTCTTTAATCGGACATCCAAAATGACGCTGAAACCTCCTTGATAGATGGATTTCAGTCATGTCTTGCTGAAGATGAAAAATTTAGCGCTAGCAGGGAGGCAACCCATGCACTTTATTGTAATTTCTATTTTTATATTTTGTGTATATATGTTGTAGAGTTTTTAATTTTGTGTGTTATTGTTGTAGGGAAAAGCTCAACCAAAGCATAAGACAGAAGGAATGGTGTTTGGCAAAGATAAGAGATAATTCATTAGCGATGGCTGAGTAAGGAATGGATTCTTGAGACGCATCCTAATGAATTTATACTAAGCGAATGGCGTATTGTGTACACAATTCTATTGCCTTAATTATTGCTTTGATTTGCTTTTCTGTTGTAATTATCTTTATTTTCGTAGACAGAATCCAGAATTTTTGACCTTTCACGATTTTTTTATTATTTAGCTAACAATCGTCCTTTGGAAGATACTAGTGCTATTATTACTCACCCTTTTCAGGTTCTATAAATTCAGCCTGTCATTGCACTTTTGAAGACATCCAGAGTAAAACATGGAAACTACTTCAAGAAGACGAGTTGAAAATATTTGTGTGTTTTGCGGTACTAGTGTTGGTGTTAAACCACAATACGTAGAAGCAGCACATGAATTGGGTCGAGTTTTAGCTGCAAGGAATATGCACTTAGTATATAGCGGAGGCAATCTTGGACTAATGGGGATCGTTTCAAAGGCTGTACAGGAGGGAGGCAGTCACGTTTTGGGAATCATTCCAAAACCCTTGGCAGAGGCAAATATTATTGGACCATCAAACGGAGATGAATTGATCGTGCCAGGTATGTCTGAACGATTGGTAGAAATGATTAACCGTGCTTATGCTTTTATTGCTTTGCCAGGTGGCATGGGCACATTGGAGGAAATTTTTATAGTTCTATCTTGGGCGAACTTGAACATACACCAGAAACCAATTGGGCTGTTTAACGTTGATGGATTTTATGATTTTCTTTGTGTGTTTCTTGATGATGCTCGGAGAAATGGGTTCGTGTCAAAACCTATGAAAGAACTCCTCTATACTACCAGAATTGCTCTGGATCTAATAGACCAACTCTTAGCCTATGAACCACAAGTTGACCCTATCCTTTCAAAGATAAATTGGTCCGAGGAAGATCGTGGTAAGAGGCGTCGGATTAATCTGGATCTTAACCTTTAATTTCCTGTAGAATTTCAGCTAACCATGTATTATCTTCTAAACTCTTCTTCTACTGTTTAAGACATTGGGGACAATGTCTCATTTAGGATTGGGGAGGGAATTAGTTGATCAGTACCTTGTTTTTAGTTTGTGTGTAGTTTTTATTTTTAGTCCAAATTTTTTCGAAAAATACAAAAAAAAATTGAAATTTTTTCAAAAATTACAAAATTTTTTTGTGTTTTTGTGTTTTTATTTTGACTAAAAAGGTGAAATTGGTAAGAGATAGCTGTGTAAGGAATTTCCACTCCTGAGACGTATCTCAAAGCATTTTTGAAACAAGTTAGTTTTTGTTTATTTCATTTTAAATTATTTAATTTGTAAATTCTCCATAAAACTGACTAAAATGGATCTTCATTGCTCAGTTGGCAGGTATTATCAACATGCATTGTAACATACGGACATGAGCTAAAATTGAAAAGTTTGTAATATTTAGTGCTCTAGTTTAATTGGAGGAAGCATCTCAAAAAGTGATGGAGTAAAAAAAAAGAACATCTGAGATCCGAGTTATTAAGTCTGTAAGGGTGTTTTAACACCTAGTGCCCTAAAGCCAACTGGTTTGGGAGTCACTGGCCCAAAGCTCACTACATGGATCAAAGATGCTGCAAAAATATATATATCTGAAGTCTTAGTAATTAAGTCTGTAGGGGGGTGTCTTAACACCTGGTGCCCTAAAGCCAACTGGTTTGGGAGTCACCGACCCAACACTCGCTACATATATAGAAGATATTGTATATAAAAAAAATCTAAAATCAAAGAATAAAATCAGAAAAAATTATTCCATTGCTACAAAAAGGTGTGAATTCTGATAAAACTTTAGGACAAAAATATTATTTTCTTATCAACTGCACTTGCGACTGTTGTGGGCAAAAATGAGTTGATTAATAATTTGTTGGCTGTTTATATAGAGAATGGTTAAAAATAATCGGAGAATTTACTTATTTAGTAATTTAGAATGAAACAAAACAATTATTGACTTGGATTAGATGTTTCATCTGTTTAGTCAATAACTTCTTTATTCTCTTTTCTCTTGTCCTTTTGCTTTTGTGTGCATTAGTTTCACTACCTTTTTACTTTTGTAAAATGTTTGTGGGTATCATTGCTGTAAACCCTCACGAGACTACAACTCGTCCACTAAGGACACCTAGGGGTTTAAAGGCTTGTTGCATACGCTAAATGCAACCGTGATCCCTACGAAAGTGGCTTAGTTAAATTTTATTTTAAAGATGTTTATGTTATTTTTTTCTATGTTTTGCTCGAGGACTAGCAAAATATTAGGTTTGGGGGTGTGATGAGTGTTAATTATATCACTATTTCTCACTCATTTAACCTAATATTTTGTATAGTTTCTTGAGTTTTGATGAACGTTTTGATGTGTTTTAGTTTAATTTGCAGATAAAATACTATTGGGACACAATGAAATAATTTAGGACGAAATGTAGGTCAAATAAGGGCAAAAGTTGGACTTGACATATTAATTTTGGAGATTGGAAACTTGAAAGGGCTTTTTAACGAAGTGCAGTTTTGGAAATTCTAGTTTTGTGTATCTGTTGTATTTTGGGCATATCTTTTTACTCCAATATCGGATTGAGCTGATTCAAGTTCCATATTGAAGACGACTTAATGATCTACAACTTTGAAAAACAAAATAATTTCGAATTCTGAATATTTCATGCCCGAAATGGATGAACCATCCAGAAGTGTGGTGTGTGTAATTATTAAAGTCATTTTCAATCATTTTCAAAGCAAAAAAATAAATTAATAAATAAATAAATAATAAAAATTATCAAATCACCACCAAACATGGTAAGCAATTAGTGGAGCAATTAATAATGGATTTTGTGGAGTAATTAGTGGAGCAATTAGAGGAGGAATTAATAATGGATTTGGTGGATGATTTGATGGAGGCCAAATTTTGCCTATATATACCAAGCCATTTCATTTGTAAATTCATACTTTCTTCTAAGGAATTCCTTAAGAATACTAAAAAGATTGTATCTTGTTTTTTTATTTATAGCTTTCAGTAATTAATTTTCACTTTCGCACTTTCTTTTCTTTACTTTTCAGTTTTTACTTTCCGCAATTTACTTTTACCCACAATACTTTTCTTTCTTTAATTTTCAGTTTTTACTTTTCAGTAATGAGGAGGTAACTCCCCTTTGCTGGGGTAAAAGGTAAAACTTTTATTACTAATATTTAGATTAATCTCCCTTAATTATAATATATAAACTAGTTAAAACTGACTTAACGAGGATACCGCCATATTGGTCGGTTGGTAATTATTTAAATTGGTTTTAACCTGACTAAACTAGATACCGCCTGATTGGTCGGTTGGTAATTAATTATTAATTTGACTTAATCTGGATACCGCCTATATGGCTGGTTGGTAGTTATCATGTAAAGTTAATATATTATATTAAGGGAGATATCTAAAATAGAAGTAATAAAAGTGGATCCTTTTACCTCAGAATTTTATTTTATTGTACTTTTACTTTATTTACTTTTCAGCAATTTACTTTTCAGCATTTACTTTTCAGCAATTTACTTTTCAGCAATTTACTTTTCAGCATTTTCTTTTCAGTAATTTAATTTCAGCATTTACTTTCCGTCATTTACTTTTCAGCAATTTACTTTCAGCATTTTACTTTATGTCTTTTATTTTATTTAAGTTTTTACTAGCCCTAGTTATGTGTCGTAACTAAGTTAGTTATCTGGGGTTGTGATGAATTCTAATATCACCGGTTTATAAGGGGTTATTTTATAGTTTGGGTAATTTAAAGGTTTACTTATTAAGTCTTAAGCTTAATGCTTCTTGTTGTCTGATCACCAATAAGATTGATGTGGAAAATCTAAAATAAACTTGACAAAGGAATTTTAGGTTTCAGCCTTAGACTTAATAGCCCACGATCTTCCTTGAGGATAGAAAACCCTTTAATAGATTTCCTTACAGGATAGACATATACCTGTCGAGCGGGGGTAGCTATAATTGGAACTTAAACTTAATGAATCCAGATAATTTGGTTGACATAGACATATGGTTCAATTGGGTTAAACTGGGTATTTGCGTCAGACCATCGACAGAGGCTTTGCATAATTTAGTGTTCCAGGTTAGTAAACCGATTTATTACACAAACATAAAATAATCACATCATCTTTTAAAAGATATTAGAAAGATTCACAACCCTAGATCTTTGAGTCTTTTTTTATTTTCCTTAGTATTTTCTTTTATTTATTTTATTTATTTTAATTAAGGAAAACCATATTAAACCAATCAAACAATCATTCTCTTCTCCATTTAATTAGATATTTGTAAATAAATAGATTCAACAATTAATAACAACAATAAGAATTAAGTCCTCGTGAGATAGATACTCTTATACTACTTGAATGATACATGCGCTTGCGTTTTACGTGTGTGTTTACGCCGGTCAACATACAGTTGGAATGAGAGGAATAGAGGTAGACTCCGAGAAAAACAAAGTAATTACTGAGATGCCAGCACCAAAGACAGAGAAGGAATTCATAGCATTCCTTGGGAAAATTCAGTACATCAGTTGGTTCATCGCCAAGTTGACATCAGTATGTGAGTCTATCTTCAAACTGCTAAGAAAAGACCAGCCAGTGAAATGGGATGAGCAGTGTCAAGCAGCCTTCGACAGATCAGAGAATACTTGGTAAAGCCTCCTGTATTGAAACCTCCGAGACTAGGCAGACCTTTGATATTGTATTTGGCCATAGAATTAGAAGCATTGGGGGCAATGATGGTACAGGCAGATGACACAGGGGTAGAGCATGCAGTCTACTATCTCAGTAAGAAGATGCTTCCGTACGAAGCCCGTTATCAAGAGGTAGAGAAGATCTGTTTGGCAGTGGTATGGGCGTCCAGAAAACTGCGGCATTACTTCCAGTCTTACAAGATCCAGGTGGTGGCCAAATAAAATCCCTTAAAGTATCTACATTCAGTGCCTTCGCTAGTGGGGAAGTTGGGCAGATGGTTAGTGTTGCTGACAGAGTTTGACATTGAGTATCTCACCTCCAAAGTAATCAAGGGGCGAGCCGTAGCAGAGTTCTTGGCATTGCAACCTATTGAAGGGGATAAATATAAGTTTGAATTCCCAGATGAAGAGATCCAAGCAATAACAGTTCAGGGATGGAAGATGTATTTTGACGGAGCAGTGAATTACAAAGGAGCCGGAATTGGGATTGTGATAGTGTCCCCCGAAGGGGAAACCTTGCCTATGGCCAAGAGGTTGACATTTGGGTTAACCAACATCATGGCCGAGTATGAAGCATGTGTTTTTGGATTGACTGCATTGATAGCTTGAAGGCTGAGAGCGTGGAGGTCCACAGAGATTCGATGTTGGTAGTCCGACAGATACAAGGAGAATGGGAATTGAAGGAAGAACGTTTGAAACCTTACCTTTTCACCTCAGAAAGTTGGCACAGGCTATCCTCGATTGTAAGTTTCAGCACTTGCCGCGAGAAGAGAATCAGATGGCAGACGCATTAGCTACACTTGCAGCGACTTGGGAAAATCTAGAGAAGTTAGTGATGAGACCATAGGTACTGACAACAGCAAACAGTCCTATTTATGAGATAGAAAGAGTTCTGGAAATGGAGATCGACGATGGTAAACCTTGGTATCATGACATTTAGAGGTATCTAGAACACAGAAAATTCCCAGAAGGAGCAAGCAGAAAAGACAGGATATCTATTCAGAAGTTGGCTTCTCAATATGTGGTTTTGAAAGGAGAATTGTATAAGAGACATGCAAATGGCGTTCAGCTGAAGTGTTTGAGAAAAGAAGAAGCTGAGAAGACAATGGAAGAAGTACATGTCGGGGTGTGTGGACCGCACATTAATGGGTTGAACTTGTCTCACAAGATAGTAAGACAAGGCTTCTACTGGTTGACCATGGAGACAGACTGTGCGAAGCTGGTAAAACATTGTAATGATTGTCAAGTACATGGTAATATGAATCATCTGCCTCACACAGAGTTACACGGGCTATCAGAACCATGGACTTTCTCAGCATGGGGAATTGATATGATCGGGGAGATTCGACCGAGTGCATCGAATGGACATCGTTGCATAGTAATGACAGTGGACTACTTCTCAAAATGGGTGGAAACCGAGTCATTTCGTAAAGTCACAGCAAAACAGATGGCGAAGTTCATAGCTCGGAACATCATATGTCGATATGGGATGCCGCATCATGTAGTGACAGATAACGGAGTTCAGTTTCAAGGGGAAACGAAGGCAATGCTACAGAGATATGGGATAGGACATCACAAGTTGTCACATTACCGGCCGCAGGCAAATTGGGCAGTAGAGGCAGCCAAAAAGACAGTAAAAAAGATATTAGCCAAGATGACAGAGAACTGCAAAGATTGGGCTGATAAACTAACATATGCCCTGTGGGGGTACAGAACATCAGTAAGAACAGCAACAGGAGCCACGCCTTACTCTTTGGTCTATGGAATGGAAGCATTGCTACCAGTGGAAGTTGAGATACAATCCTTACGGGTTCTAGCAGAAGCAGAGTTACCTGAACAGGAATGGGCCTCACAGAGATTTGAACAGTTAGCACTATTGGATGAAAAGAGGCTAAAGTCCTTGCATCACATGCAGATATATCAGAAGAGATTAGCCCGAGCATTCAACCAGAAGGTGCGTCCTACTAAGATCAGAAAGGGTGATTTGGTAATTAAGCAGTCGAGGCCGTCGACAACAGACCCAAGAGGAAAGTTCAGACCTAACTGGGAAGGACCTTACATAGTGCAGAAAGTAATGGGAAATGAGGCAGTGAGACTGTCAGATTTGGAAGGGAACAAGTTCACCGAGCCGATCAACATGGATAGATTGAAGCAGTATTTTGCCTGAGGGAAAGAATACCGAACAGTCACCAATGGAATTGACAGAAGACCTAACCCAACGGGGTAGGAAACTCATTCATGCATGCATGCATACACGTAACATATTTGCGTTCTTTTTGGGTTTGTTTTGTTTTGTAATAACAGGTTTTAAAGAAGAAAAAGAGAAAGCGGTAAAAGCAAGTCAACCAGAAGCAGCAACAGTACAGTGTCGTCAGTTTCAAGAATGAATCAGTATCAGTTTGGGGGCGAGGCCCATGTCAACATCGGTTTGTGGGCGAGGCCCACATCAACATCGGTTCAGGGTCGAGGCCCACATCCGTATCAGTTTGGGGGCGAGGCCCACATCAAATATTAGTTTGGGGGCGAGGCCCATGTCAGCATCAGTTGGTGGATGAGTCCCAGGGTCGAGGCCCACATCCGCATCAGTTGGGGGCGAGGCCCACATCGGTATCAGTCTATGGGCCGAGGCCCACATCAATATCAGTTTGGGGATGAGTCCCGGGAGCGAGGCCCATATCAGCATCAGTTTTGGGGATGAGTCCTAGGGTCGTGACCCACATCGTCGGCAGTTTTGGGGATGTGTCCCAAGGTCGTGACCCATATCATCAGCAGTTTTGGGGATGAGTCCCATGGTCGTGACCCACATCATCAGCAGTTTTGGGGATGCATCCCAGGGTCATGACCCACATTGTCAACGTTATCGGGATGCGTCCTAGGGTCGAGGCCCCGTTGTCGGTTGCAGTTATCGGGATGCATCCCAAGGCCGTTGGCCCCTTGCATCATCAGTTTTGGGGATGCGTCCCAGGGTCGTGACCTACATTATCAGCGGTATTGGGACGCGTCCCAGGGTCGAGGCCCCTGTTGTCAATTGTAGTTATTGGGATGCGTCCCAGGATCGAGGTCGACTGCATCATCAAATCAGCTCGAAGCAGCAGGCAAATCAGATGGCAGATGGCGAGCCAGGTAAGTAAAAATGCATTGCACAACTTTGATAGGATTGTCATTGTCAAACACTGCACAAGTCCCATCAAAGTGGGGGCGACTGTAGGCACTGTATTTTGCATATAAGTCCCGATGATGAGTCTCATACGGTGGCACTACTCTTTAGGTTGCGAAAGTCACGGGAAACGAATGTCGGAAGGGGAAATTCAGAGTAAGTATGTCATCGGATTCAATTTACATGTTCACTGCTTTCGTTCATGTTGCGTTCGTGAACACGTTCGAACATCAAGCAGATTATGGGCGTTCGTGTAACGTTCGAATAGGCGTTCGAACGGTGTCGGTACTTTTGGTTTTGTTGCTAGCCTCACGCCCATGCCCAATTAGCCCACCAAAACCCACCCAAAAATAATTAAAACATTTAAAACATGTCACAAATTAAAATAATATTCTTCCTAAATTAAAAATAAATCACATCCCAATCTAAATAATTCACATACCTAAATAAACCAATCAAATATATCACTTTCACAATCAAACCAAATCATGTCCCCAATTAACTAGATATTTTCCTTGTGAGACACTAATTAGGATATTCCCCCCATAATTACTTGATCTCATTCCTATTCAAACAAGAGAAACCCTAGTCTTTGCCTATAAAAGAAATACAAATCCAACCTTAGAACCCCTAGCTCATTCTCACAAAAAAGCACATCCATACAAATCACAAGAAATTCTGCAAAGCATTAGCACCATTGCCTACCTAGTTCACACGCCCAAGACAAAAAAAAGCAAGAAGAGAACAAATAATTTCTCTCCTACCCTACTCCACCATCACAGAAACACTCACCAAATAACCCATCCATTGCCGTATAAACGAACCCTCATACCAGCCATACCTTCACGTAAAACAGTCCAAAATCACCCCAAAACAGTGAACAAATCACCCCAAAAACAGTCACTTAATATAGCAAAACAGTGACCAAAAACTGCACTTTAAAACCTTTAAATTACCGCAAAAAATACCAGCAAAACAACAGCAAAACAGAGGAAATGACAGCTCAAAACAGTGAAGCAGCGAACAGGAGCAGTGGACCGGAGGAGTTGCGGAGCATCAACCCTTTCGACGGCCGTGTAACGGACTTTCGAGAGACGACCTAAGAGGTTAGATCTGAGGGCACCCTTCTTATTTATTCTCATCTTTTTTTTTCTTGTTGTTCATTAGAATTCCTTCGCATGAGAGTCATTTGTTGATATATGTTGTGGTCCTTTGATGAATGGAATATGTGTTCTCTCTTGTGGTATATCGGATGGAAACCCGAACGTAAATTCCGTAGCCGAATCCGAATGGACGGTATTGCGGTTTGCACTTGGGATACAATACCATGTATCACTAGAGAGATTCACACACTTTGTTTCAGCCAACCTTGTATTCGAGCATGATTGGGTTGCTAGCATGTTATTTATCTTTTAAGTATGATTTAGTCGTTAGTATGCTATTGCTTTCTGCATGTTCCTTATTTATGCATGATGATATAGTGCGCATGGACTAACTAGGATGGATTAAAGGTCCTCTATTCGAGGGAAATGCCTAAATGCTACCTTTTCCACAATGTTTTGCCGCGCCGGACGGAGTATGTTTGATTGAATGTGAGATATTTTTAATCGAGCATACGAGGTCCTATATTATTGTTGTCTTTATTTTATATGCATGGTAACATAATGCGCATGAGCTAAGTAGGGTGGATTAAAGGTCCTCTATTCGAGGGAAATGCCTGAAGGCTACCTTTACCACGATGTTTTACCGCGGCTTTTATTATGTCATTTACCCTTTGCATATCATTGCTTTATTTACGTATGCATTGCATTCTAGTGCGCATGGGCTAACTAGGGTGGATTCAAGGTCCTCCATTCGAGGGAAAATGCCTAAAGGCTACCTTTACCACGATGTTTTGCCGCACCGGATGAGGTACACCCGATTGAATGAGAATGAGTTCAATCTGGCACACAGGGTCTTACATTATGGATTTTCTTATCTATGTATGTGTTGCATCGTCTATCATATATCAGGTCTTGTCCCGTTCGAACGCGTTCTCGAACACTATACGAACGCGAACCTTCTGTTTACCTTTCGAATGCGTTTACGAACGCTACTCGAACGCGCATGTGTTTTCTTTGTTTTATCTTGCATCAGGTCTTATCCCGTTCGAACGCGTTCTCGAACGTTATACGAACATGAACCTTCTAATTTTTGTTCGAACGTGTTAACTAACGCTACTCGAACGCGCACGTATTTTCTTTGTTTTATCATGCATCACGTCTTGTCCCATTTGAACGCGTTCTCAAACGCTATACGAACGCGAACCTTCTGTTTACCGTTCGAACGCGTTTATTAATGCTACTCTAACACGCACATATTTTCTTTATTTTATCATGCATCAGGTCTGGTCCCGGTCGAACGCGTTCTCAAACGTTATACGAACGTGAACCTTCTATTTATAGTTCGAACGTGTTTACGAATGCTACTCGAACGTTCATGCATTTTATTTTATCATGCATCAGGTCTTGTCCCGTTCGAACACGTTCTCAAACGCTATACGAACGCAAACCTTCTGTTTACCGTTCGAACGTGTTTTCAAACGCTACACGAACGCACATACACTGAACTGATTCCTTTTCATTCCATGCATAATTGCTTCTTGGGTGATTTCTCTTGTATTATGTAATTAATCATACCATTCCATTATTGACACTTTTACTGTTATCATTTATTTGTATTCCCGCATTTATCTATTTGATGTGTTCGTGAGATGGTATTCAAGAATGATTAGGTTGTTATTATGTTACTTGGTTCCTAAGCATGATTTAGCCGTTAGTACGTTATTCCTCTATGCATGATTTGGTTATCTTCCTTCGTAATAGGCGTTCAATTTTCGTTTACGTTTAGGTTGTTATTTATTTTTCATGTTTGATGATTTAACATGTTCATGAGATTATTGTGTGATATAGTATGTTTGCCATTATGATGATTTATTTTATACATGCGAACTTAGGAGTAGATTATCCTTGGAAATATATGTTGCTTAGGCTTGGTTAGATTATTGCACAAATCATATCATTACAAGTGGCATAAGTAAGAGACCATTCCAAACCCAACAGTTTGAGGTCTTCCCTTGCGAGGGGTGAGTGCGGCCTTAAATCATTTTCCCGGTTCACACCTGGTGGCGAATCCATGTTATTACTCTGGTTTAGTTCCCCTGCGGGCTATTTCGTACTCCCAACCGGGCCGCGAGCCCGGGACAGTGTCATCCACTTCTGTGTCCTACAACAGCGTATCAGTAACGAATGCACGCTTCTACTATAAAAGGGTTCGACTGTGAGATTTTCACCCTGGAGACTTGGTCCTAAGACGGGTGACTCTGAACATAAGAAGGCCAGAGGAGGGCTCTTTGGGAGCCAAGTTGGAAGAGCCTTACGGGGTTGGTGAAGTCATCAGGTTGGGTACCTATAGCCTGAAGCAGCTGTATGGTACCCTGCTCAAAAAGCCCTGGAACACTGAGATGTTGAAAAGATATTTCTAGTAGAGCCTATCTTGGAATGACCCTCAAAGAGTTGTAAGAATGGTAGTAAATCCTGGGAATATAAATAAAGCTTTCCTCTTTTTAAATAGGAACGTGTTCTTCTATGCTTGTTTGTTATTTCGATGGAAAAGACTTGTTTAATATTCCTATGAAATACTTGTGATTGGGACGCATCATTGGGTGTAAGGCATGTGGAGAAAACGCGAACCCCCATGGCACGCTGATCCCCAGAGTCATTGATAAGTGCGATTTATACCAACTTATTCATGCATTCTTAGCTTACTATTTTGTTAAGTTTCGTGTCATTTAATGTCTTTTGTAGTTTCTTTTATGATTTATATGTAGGACGCATTAAGACATGGATCTTGGGGTAAATTGACTTTTTTAGGACCCTATGGATGCCTCGAAAGTACATGGAAAGATTGAAAAACGTAGAAATAGCATGCCAAAAAAAGTGACTGGCACCGCGGCGCCCAACTTATGGCACCGCAGTGCCCCATCAGTGAATGTCATAGCAAATATCCCGTGAGTTCGGCACTGCGCAAATCTCCAGAAACACTAATTATTACGTTTTTACATGCATAAGGACTCCAAGACTTTCTTATAAATACACAAGCTCGTCCAAAACCCTAGAGTGGAGGCTATTACACAACACAAAACTCAAAACAAATATTTTAGAGAGATCCAAGGAGGAGGATGAAGAGTGACAAGAGGAGATGAAGGCGGGTGGGGGGGGGTGACGTCCGAAGAGGAAGGGATTCAATTCAGGTTTTATCATATAGTTTCTTTCTTAGAACTCTCATGATTTCCATTAGATTAATGACTATATTTTTATTATTTTTATCTTTAGTAATGAACTAACTCCATAATTCTAGATAATGATGTAGCCAATATTTGAACCAATGTATTGTTTGTGAATATTGTTATGATATTTTATTCAGTATATTTGTATTCTCTTGCATTTAATGCTTCTTATTTGTTGACCACAAATTGAGATGATGCATTTAGAATCTATCGCTCGGAAGAGAGAGATTTTGAATAGGATCTAGAGAATATAATCTAGGAGTTTTATAGAGTTCGGGAGAATCTATAGTTCCTTTGAAGTCGTTAACATAAACATGATAAGATGAATAATGCAACAGTCATTATCAAACCACTGGGCCAGAGCGTTGGTACTAAATGACTTGCACCTTTGAGGGATATAACGCGAAGACCTACGTGGCATTCAACGCCTTGGGGTAACCATAGCACGTATGGTTGGAAGGCCAGCATGGAATTTTATGCCCCCATGTAATCGTAGCACGCATGGTATGAAGACAGCTAAGGTACCATGATACCCTCGGGTTCGCATCATGTGGGGATGGATAATTCCACAACGGTGTTTGCCACCTAGCGTTGGAGGTGCATAGCATGAGGAAAGCCCATGGGCCTCCGTGGCATTTGCAGCCTCGAGATATGTCTAGCACGGGGATGGGAAATATCATGTGGCGTTGGCATCCCATTTCGGACCCGCCAAGCATAGGACACGGAAGGTAGGAAAGCCTCTGTGGCGTTTACGAGGCTGGGGTTTTTCCTAACATATGGACACTCCTTATGGTGTTGGTCACCCCTCTGATCCGTATCATGGTTCACCGGGACGTCTGGATTGTAAGATTCAGAACTTTTATTTTGCATGATTTGGAGTATGACGTTGTTTCAATTCCCACATTTTTTTTTGTCAGTGTGGGGTGTGTGATACGTCACCCCCATCACATTTTTCGTCTTGTTTTGTTTTACGCAACCTGGTGTGGGACACCACTACCAATGCTTGTAAGGATAGTCGGGGTTGAGAATCTTTATCCCAATGTCTGTCTCGAGTATAATTTTGATTGCTCGGGGCTGCATTCATTCCGTCGAGGCCATGTTGTTTGAATGGCACAAGGAGGGAACATTCTCCTTTGGCCAAGTAATTATAGCGACTCGGGGACGGGTATATTCCACTGAGGCCTGATTGTGTTTATTGGCATAGGGTCGGATGTTTCTCCCCCATGGCCTTGTATTGAATGGAACAATGAGGGAATATTCCCTTATGGACAAGTAATTATAGCGGATCGGGGTCTGGTATGTCCCACCAAGGCATTATTATGTTTGTTGGCATAGGGTCAGAGTTTCTCCCTCATGGAATTATATTGAATGACACAAGGAGGGAACATTCCCTTGTGGCTAGATAATTACAACAGTTCGGGGTTAGGTATGTCCCATTGAGGCCTAGTTGCTCTGGCTGACATGGGTCATAGTTTATCCCCTATTGCCTCGTTTGAACCAGGTCAGTTTGGGAAGTATTGAAGATGGTCTCGAATGTGATGCTCAATATTAATATATATTTAAAAGGTTCAAAATCTTCTAAGTATAAGGAGAATATCATGAGGTCAGATTTTTGAGATAATGCGCTCAAACCTCAATGTTCGTGCTAATGGCATGGGTCCTTATGGGAATGAAAGAAGTTAATATGATTCAATTTACCAAGTATTGATTAATGTTGATTGGCTAAACATTTTTAAGTGAAGTGAAAGTTGTCAGGATCAAGTCTTTGTTCGGTGTATGCTTAAGTATGGAAGAATACGTGAATGTTCAAAAATTATTTTCATTAAGGTTGTGTACATCGGGCCCCCTCGGGGTTACCCATACATATAAAAAAAAAGGAAGAAATGAAGAGAAAATACATGCAAATTATGCAGAGGGGTCGGGTACATCTTTAGGAGGGGCCTCAGCGGATGATGGGGGCCTGGATCCCCCCAGGTTGGAGGTACCATGGACACATGAACCGCGTCTGGGATGGCCTCAAATTCTTCTAGGATAGGACCGAATGCCTCTTCTTAAGACATCTCACCCTTAGCCACTCTCAGAACCTTATGGAGCATCTATAGATTCAGGTCGGGTTCATCATCTCGAATATTTCTATAGACTTCTCAAACCCTTCAATTTCGGCTTTCAGCTTGGCGGTCTCCAAGCGGTCGAGTAGCTTGGGATGTAAACTCACCAGCTCTTCTTGGTACTGGTCCAGCTCTTCCCGAGCCCTTTTAAGCTCTTTTATGATTTCTCTAGTTTATCTTTTTTCTTTTGGAGTTTACTTTCGGCTATGACGGCACTGGCTTGCTGTAACTTGTATTCAGTTGTCTTCAGGGAAGCCTCGGTCCTAGCCTCATCTTTCTCCCTCTTGGTGATCTCAAAAGCTAGGCAGAGGGAGGCAGCCTCAACTCGGGCCTTATCATTTTCTTTCGTCAAGGCCTCGGTAGTTTGTTTGAGGTCTTGAACTTATACCTTTGCCTCGTCCAGCTTCTTTGACGGTTATGTCTCTCTCTCAGTCAACGGCTCTAGAACCTCTAGGCCTGGCCTCCTCAGAAAGTGTGCTTGCCAGTACATCCATATTGGTGGCCAAGAGATAGGCCAACTGTAAAATCAGGGGACAAGGTTAGTTAGTATTATAGGAGAGAGAAAAATAGCATATTTGTGGATGGGAAAGTTTTCTTTACCTTTGCATGGAACTGGTTGGATTTGCTGAGGACGTCCTCATGAGAAAGACTTTCATAAGCCGTGGCCTAGTCAAGATTTACGTGCCTGGTCATGAAGTTCAAGGTAGGGAGAAGATGGGATACCCTCTCACGTCTTCTAAAAAAAGATAATCCCTAGCAGCGGGGTTCCCACTTGTTCTGGAAAGGAGTCGGTAGAAACTTTGCCCTTTATGGCCTTAGATTTCTTCTTGAATGCCCTCTCGACGGGTTCCTCAGACTCCTCACCCCCGACCTGGTGGAAACGTCTGTTGGAGGGTCGGGGAGAAATGTTTGTAGTTTGGGTGTGTTGGGGGATATAAGAAGTTTGAGGTGTATGGGTCGGTGTTTGGTTGGTTTGATGGACACTTCTCTGGGGATGAAGAAGTTACTTGTGTTGTCTTTTGACTTGCCTCCGTCAGGATTGGAGTGGTGACTTAGGCACGGGCGCTGCTGAACACCCCGGTAGCCTATATGGCGTCCTGAATAATTTGTATTGGACTCTTCATTCCAAACATACCTGTAAATAAAAGTAGAATTTTTAAGATCATGTAGAAGAAAATTACAAGGTAATTTGAACAAACATGAGATAATATCAAGACAGCAAACAACAGTCAGTGGGTCGGTTAGAAATTACCAGTCTGTATGGACTAGGGAGGTGGAGTGCCCGGGGTAAGGCCCAAGTCGGCAAGATTGGAAGGGTTGATGAGGTCCCTGTAGTGGCCTCCGAATTCAAACACCCCATTTACCCCGGCCCAGATCTCGTGACAGATTTTTGGGATATCCCCCCAATAAGCTGCAAAAGGCTCAAAAGTTAGTATAATGTCAAGACTGGTCAAAATGAAGGTGGATGACAAGTTATTACCTCCAACTCGAAAGATGTAGAGAACTGTGATGCGCTCGTTGTTGCCCCGCCAGTGCCTTCTCTGTGGCCCCCCGGCCCAGAACCACTTGTCCTTGAAGTTTTTGTTTGTGGCCTGGAGATTTATAATGATATGAGAGGCCCCGACTTAGGTGGAAAGGTAGTACCAATCTTTGTATTCTTTGGGGTTGGCATTCATTTTGTACAATCTCTTCAGCTCAAAGACAGATAGCTCTCCCAGCCCTGCTCGGCTCCAGATCACGTGCAAGTCGGCCAACACCTCCACCAATTTAGATTTAGTAGGCATGAGGCCAGATTCATTGTTGTTGGCATCTTCATAAACTACCCATGCACAGGCACGCGCAACCCCATGTCGAAGAAGGCTATGCAGAGTGGCACTTGATCATGGCAGGGACGACTCGCTTGATCTCATTCCTTTGGAATGCTTAGGGTGATGGCCTCGGGGGTGTTGAACCGTGCCTTCATTCATTCTAGATCAGCCTCGGTTATTGATAAAGCTCGATCCATGTCCAGGTTGAAAAAGTCAAGCTCGAGGTGGCTGGGCTCCAATTGAGGTACCCGTTTATGGTAGGACTGATTTTCCTCTTCATAAACAGTCGCTGTTGTGTCATAATCGTCGGGGCTCTCCGACCCTGAGCTATGTACATCAATTGTCTCGGCCCAGCATGTGGATTCCACGGTTGGAGGTAAGACATTGATGGGATTTGGAGAAGAGGATCTTGAGTCTGTCATTTCCGCCAAGGCGAGACCCGAGGAAGAAGGTTACTTCAAAACACTTAGGTCTAAAAACTAATTCAAAAACTAATTATATGGTTAGTGGAGCTAAGTACGTGAAAACTAGAGTTTACTGTGTCACCATCCCTACCAATAGGTTATTCCTAAAAGGTCTAGGCACCTTAAAGATGGCAAAACAGAAAAATACAGAGCACATACAAGGCAAAAAGCACCCATAAAAACCCTAAAACGTATACTTTATATCCCTAATAGAAAACCCAGAAAGAACACGCCTAAATATACACACAAAAACATAAACACATCCATACAAAAGTAAAATCACCCCTCATACTGCCATTAACGCATAAAAAAACCCAAAACAATAGGGAAATAGCACATGCATACACACCAACTGGTCATCTCTATTATCACAAATAAAAGCGTAAGCAGAGAAAGAGAAAGTCAGTGGGGGGAACTTACTTGTAGAACTTGAAGATGGTAATGAGGGCTGTGTGAAGTTGTTGAAGGCTTGAAGTGCATAAGAGGGTGATAAGCGTTGAGGGTTCTTTAGAGAAAATGAAGTAGTAAAATGAGTACTTGAAGAAGAACGACCTTTAAATATGCTACTTGGGCTGGTTTTGGTTGTCGGATTAAGGCAAGTGTATGAGATCAACGACATGTATGGTGAATATCTCGGCTATTGAATTCAAATGAAAGGCTCATATTGAAGCCATGGTTTCAATTGGGCACAACTGTCTTGAGTTTTGGTGTGCAAACAGTGGATGCGTGACATTGGCATCTCGGGGAGATGAAGCAAAAATACTGTCTGACATAATTGACAGGCATTTAAGGAAGACCATTAAATATTTGCATCTTCCTAGAGACGATTCAGAAACCCTAGGATGACTCTTCAGTGGGCAATGAAAGAAAGGCAATCATCATGAAAGAAAGACAATCTTTATAAAAAATGGAATCTTTGGCGATATATATGCCTTCTTGACTCGAGGGACATGGTAGTACGAATAGTTGCAAGATATGACCCGAGGACACAAGCGCGATGTATACCATCTTTTTATAGTTCCCGGCATCAACTCACAAACTTGTTGATACCGAGAACTATGAGACATATGTTGATGGTGATTTTTGACCCCGATGAAGTTTGAAGCCTGGGAAGAGGTAGAATGAGGTTTGCACTTAACAGATAATGGAGGCCCAAGGTCCTTGAAGGGGGATAGGTCAGATGGGGGGCTGAGCCCAAAGTGCAGAGGTGCACCCGAGAGAAGAGCGAGTTGACGAGACTAGGTTGGAATACCGACTCGACTTAAAGGAAAGGTATCAGATTCGATAGTATTTGAACACACGTGAAAGCCGACCCTATAGGGCCATATTTACCGGCCCTACTCAGTTGAGGAAGTTGGAAAAGGCATGACCAAGCATCATTCACCTCGGCACGCCGACTCGAGGAGCAGAGCAGAGACCACAAGGTATCATGTACTTGATAACATATGACGTATGCCCTACATGAAAGTTTGAGCCTCTAGAATGCTGATGTGACTGGAGTAAGTCAACGACTTCCATTGGGAAGAGACTCTAACAAATGGAACAGTCCTCGAGTGGTTGAGTCACAAGCTATCACGTTGGCAGAACGTGTAGCAGTGGACAAAAGGTTGGAATGATGGGCTTATGCTGGCAGATGGTGGTTGAGTATGAGGTCAGAACTACTGTCTACAGAGTGTTTAGGGAAAAGAAGCATAGGAAACAATGTGAGAATGACATGGGATGACGTCTTGGGTTGGTAGAATAGTAGATTCGGAAGTCTATATAAAGGAATCGAAGACTCAATTTTAAGAGTTGGCTCTTTTGTTAGCAATCTTGATACTTCACAACTTGTAAAGAGAGACATGAAAACTTAGTGATAGAGAGAGAAAATTTGTCGGTTTTCACCCGAACAAGTAATAAAATTCCCTCTCTTTACTCCCGTGGACGTAGGTCGAAGGCACATTCCGCCGAACCACGTTAATCTCTTGTTTTCTCTGTGATTTTATGTCTGCTTGCTAAGTTTATTTTCGTTCCCAACTAACCAAACAAATTCACTGTTGGGGATGGGTTTGTTCAAGGAGTTGAATTCTCAAATCACCATTTGGAACGAAAAACATCCTTCAATACACATAATCCGAAGTAGTGTTCGCCAGATTCCAAAGCAAATACATAAAAACAATGTACATAACATAAACTTTTATATCAACTTACAATCAATTTAATATAACTAAGATTTATAAATCTAAGTATCTAACAATTGTAAAGACGCCGCGAAAGCACCATAAAACTCTCAATCACCTTCTTCACAGTTTGTGCTGGATTTACTCAAATACATGTACATTTGTCGGTTGAAGAAAAGATAAAATATTTTGCAATAACTGAAAATAAAATAAAAAGGCAACACTAAGATTGGACAACTACCTTACAAAAGTGGAAACCTAGATCTACATATCTGGATAGCAAAATTCTCAAGAAAAAAAAAACACTAGACAATGGGTGGAGGAATCCACTACCACCTGGAGAGTGAAAAAAGGGAGGAAATGGGAAGAAAATAGAGAGAAAGAAGAAGGGGAAGCTAGGGAGGGGGGAAGGAAGAGAGGAGAAGGAGACTGTGGCGCTGAGGATTAGGTTACCTTTTGATTTGGGGAGCTTTTGAGTTTGAGAGACACGAGAGAGGGGGGTTTAATTGATCAATTATGTTTAGATGATTAATTTTGAAAAATATTAATTTACTTCAATTTTCAAAAATTTATATATATTATATCCATACTTCAAGAGTAACTATATATTTATAAAATTGGGATACAAAATTTATATTATAAATGATGTGTCACCAATCAATAAGTGTGATGCGGTAAGTAATAGTTGTTTTCATTAATTAAATAATTTTACAAAATGATATTGCTTTGGTGGTGAAGGGTCCAGAATCTCACCTTGAGGTTCTGGGTTCGAATTCAGGGGGTGCAACTTCTTGTAAGAGCCTGGGGTAGCCGGAGATTTTACCTGCGCCGCGGCCCAGAATGGGTGGTTTGTGGCGGGGTTTCCAACGATTTCAAAAAAAAAAAAAAAATAACATAAATTTAAGCACAGAATTAGTACCCCTTAAATAAAATAATTCGAAAGTCCAAGTCCTCTTGAGCTAGAATTAGATCGTCATATGCCCAAACTAACGAGCGTATATGTGAATGAAAAGGCCTAGCATGTCGTACTGGAAGATTTATCATGGGCCCGACCCATCCAAATTTTGAAACGTAGGTGAAAACTAGATGAAAAATGATAACTCTAAGTCCAAGATCCACTCCACTTGTTGGATCCCATGGAACATGAATGCCAAAGATGTCAAAAAGTTTTCAGTACTTTTAATTCTTTGAATTTGGTGACCGCCTTTATCTCCATAACAGTGTATCCAGAATATTAATTCAATTGGTTAATATTTAATTTTCATAAAAAAATTATATATTTTTTAATTTAAAGAGAATAAATTAAAATTATTTTATTAATTTATAAGATATATTTAATAAATTTTTAAATCTAACGATAAAACTTTTAATGCATGAGCTACTTTCCCAAAAGGGAAGATTCCCCAAGTATCCATTAAGATATGCCAAGGAGAAAGAGACAAAATTGCAATAGAAAAAGTGACCAATTTTGGGTTGGAGTAGTCTATCCTACCAAACCGTCAGTCTGAAGCCACTCGCCCTGAGGGAAGAGCACGCCTTACCCGGTGTCAGTCAGTAGGTTCAAAGTCGTAGGCAAGGAAGGAAAACACTTTTAACAATGATGCATAATTGATACAGCTATATCGTCTCGTCTCTATAGGCATATTCACTTGGGAAGAAAAAGAAGGAAAGTTAACAAGGAACCGTCCTTTTTTTTTCCTCATGTCACTCTCTAGCTAGCTAGCTAGCCAAGCTCTGGGCAAGGAGGAGGTATATCATGTGCCGGGTGTATATGTCTTCTCTCTCACAGCAGGCGGGCCCCACAGCTGTGTGGGGCCCGCCTGCTGTGAGAGAGAAGGCATATACACCCGGCACATAATATAATTTTCGCTGGGCAAGAGAGACTGTATAAGTGGAGTAATCTTGTTGGATTTCATCATTACCACTTCATGATCTTCGAACCCATGACTAGATCATCCGTACTGATGTCGGTTCCGACACAACTTAACATTACTCAAAATGATAATAGATTACACAATTTTTTTTTTAATAGTTAGAAATTTCACCGTCAAATCACTTTTTTCGAGTTTAACGATAAAATCACCGACTGTCACAGATTCTTATAAGAAACGTATCTGATGTATTCGAACTCATGACCTCAATGTGAGATCTTGAGCCTTACATCATTAAACCACGCTCTTTGGGTCGGGGACTTGTCATATTATATAACTCAAAATAATATTGTGTTATATAATAAATTAATTCATATTATAACTGGATAGATATTTAACTAAATATTAGAGTACGTACATGAGCTTCTCACTTCCTCCCAACTGAGTTCAAATCCCTCTAAAGTGGTGGTAGTCAGTCAGATTTTTCTAAGATGTGGTTAGATGTTGATAGGAAATTATTGAGATCATGGGCTGATATATAAAATCTTTAGTTGCAGGGGTCAACGTACACTAAAAAAAAATGAAAAAATACTGACATCTTATATCATTTGGGAAGTAAGCTGCAGATGAGCATAGATCATACTTATGTATATGGGTCATGGGGGACTTGGTGATTAGAACAATACCTGAAGGCTCAAGACTTTAGAATTGGGTCACCATGGGCAACCAAAGAGGAAAATATCTTGATTTTCATTTACGTATACTAAAATATGTGGATGATCACATCCAATAAGCCCAGAAAGTAGAGTATGACATCTAATATAGTTTTGAGAAGGATGCTGGGAATTCATTATTAACTAGTAAGATGCCTTTGGGCTAAGGAAAATCTCAGTCCTAGGCTTATAATAACCCCAAAGTTCCCTAAGAGCATGTTTGCTTTCTCCCAAGCAAGTCTAGGGTCAAATTGTCTAAGGGGTTACAATTTTGATGAGCCAAACTTTAAGGGACTGATTGAAATTTATCAATCCACTGTAAAAGCAGCCATCATCTTCCAAACCCGGCCAAGAACGTGAGAAACCCATTTTAGAGAGAGAAAAAGCTTAAAATCCGGTCATTTTGAGCCATTTTCGGGGAAACTAAGTTGGGGAAAATATTGGGGAGAGTTCAGGGATCATTTAGGTCTTTAAATTAGTTTTTATTTTATATTATTTGCCTAAAATTCATTAATTCCGATTTTGGGTCTTGACAATGCTAAAGCAAACAAGGCCTGTGCATATAACCTCCCAATCAAGTAAAAATATGGCCCCAAATTTATATGCATTTATTTTTTTTAAATAGAAAATCTTACAACATTAGTCTATTTTGTTGAGACGAAAAATAAACACAACCCATGAGCCCAATCAAAAGCCTTACCAAATATTCCAAATATAGCACTTAAATTGTTTGATTATGTTGAATGTGTAGCAGCACTGCAGATATGCAACAGAACGTAAAAACAAAAGCAAGACAACATTGAGAATCCCATAATTTTATTTCGTCTTAGGTCTCTAAATATTAAGGGCTGGCCCTGGTTAAGAGTTGGGGATCCATTCTTAACTACCGAAGACATATTTGGGTTAAGGGTCACTTAGTGACTAGAATAAAAAACTTGAGGGGACAAAATTTTTGAACTGTCAAAAAGGACAATATTTTAGAGAAATTCACAATCGATATGTATGTATGTCATAAGATATATGCATGCATATCATATATGTAGTTGTCCGGCAACCTTTGAGGTTAAAACTAAAAAGATCTAACTAAAAGTAAAAAAGTGGAGTCTGGAAGGTTTTCACTTTAGAATCCCAGAACATGCGGAGTGAGCTAGCTAGAGATGACCTTATGATTGAAGAAGACAAGTTGAAAGTGGTGGTCCATATTGAAAGAGAGACATCTAGCTAGCTACTATATGCCCAAATTCTATATCTAGAAAAAAAATCTCTTAATTGTTACTCATTAATTACTCCATCGCTCTCTTCATATGTCTTCTCTTTTGAAAAGTGCTGCTCATGTTCTACTACTATTCACAGTCATCGCGCGCCTGCATGTCTTGCCCCTTTCATCTACGTAATAAAGCGAAACCCTACTCAGAAAGCATATAACCGTTTTCAAACATGGATTCATCATCAGCTATCCCACTACAAGAAAATCGACCTTTAACGTCTAATCTTTTAGTGTCGAAACTATTTTGGATGTTAATAATTAATTTTCGCATCGATTCCCTTATTCGACGCAAAATAGTAAATTTTTAGTGTCGAAATATATTTTCGACGCAAGAGGGTAAACTTTTAGCGTCAAATAACTAATACGACGCCAAAAGTTGTACCTTTAGCATCGAATAATATGTCGACGCTAAAGGTTTCTGATAATTCCACCGACAATCCCCTTACCTTTAGTGTCGAAATAATTTTCGACGCTAAAGGTACAAGTGTTGGCATCATATTGGCGATTCGATGCTAAAATGTGAAGATTTAGCGTCGAATAGTATGTCGACGCTAAATGTTTCTGACAATACCACCGACAATCATGTTACCTTTAGCGTCGGAATTTAATTTTGACGCTAAATGGTAAGTTTTTAGCGTCGAATTACGTTAATTCGACGCTAAAACTATATTAAAATGGAGAAGCACCAACACTTCTTCCCCCCCTCTGTTCTTTCTCTCCTCTGTAATTTTATTCTCTCATTTGCAAGTTTACTCACAACTTTCCTATAAATTTTCAACAAAATTTTAATTTTTCATAAGGTAATTTTTATTTCATCTCTCTTTATTTTTCCTTATATTTGAATCAGTACCCTCACTTAATTAATTTAAGTTTAATCTTTCTAAAAAATTAGGATTTTAATTTTTTATAATTATCTTTATTATATACATTGTGTTAGTTAGTTGATTTGTTGTTAGTTGTTTATGATGCATATATGTAGATTAGTTAATTAACTAAATATGTTTTGTTTTGTAATTAATTAATTAATTAACTAAATATGTGTATGCTTAAATAAATAAATAATGAATTGGTAATGTTGATGAGTTTAATATAATGTCTAATAATTATATTTTTATATGTAGATATTTGGCTGAAACAGATAGAAATTGGATGAGCTCGGCGGATAGATTGAGTGTTGAATATCGTAATGGAGTTTATGAGTTCATGGAATCGGCAAAGCAACACATTGATGCAGAAGGTCGTGTTCGGTGTTTATGTACAAATTGTTTGAATAGGAAAATGAAACGGTTAGATGAAGTTGAGAATCATTTATACATACTGGGAATATCACCAACTTACCATACGTGGATTTATCATGGTGGGTGGTATAATTCTCAATCATGGTTTATTGATTCCGGTGAAGGGAGTAGTAGTTATAATCAACCTGCAAACGATGAGATAACTGATGCTTTACGTGACTTACAAGGTCCATAAGTTGGTCATAGTGTCGGCGGTGACATATCAGTATTAGGTGGAAATGATCAAAATTTATTTAGTCAACTACTTGATGAGGCACAAAAAATACCATTTGAAGGTGTTGGGATGTCGATCTTGAATTTAGTTGTGCAATTATTGCACATTAAAGTGATGAACAGAATGAACAACAAAAGTATTGATATGATGTTGGACTTACTTGGGCAAATATTACAGGTTGGGAGCGAATCGCCTAAGTCGTATTACGAGGCAAAAAAAGTGTTCCGTGATCTGGTATGAATCCATTGATGCTTGTAAGTATGACTGTGTATTATTCGTGCCGAGTATGAATCACTTGAATATCGTTCGAAAAGTGGTTGATAAGTGTGGTTTATGCTCACTTATTTATGCACTCTTTGCTTACTATTTTGTTAGTTTCCGTATCATTTAATGTATTTTACAGTTTTTTTATATTTTATTCATAGGAAGCATTAATACATGGATCTTGGGTCATTTATACGTGTTTTGGGACCATACGGACGCATCGAAAGCACACGGGAAGAGCAGAAACGCAAAAAGCACAAATCCTGATAAGCTGCCACGTATCGCGACGCGCCCTGGCTGCGGGTTGTGACGGACCTTCGCGACATTGCCATACAAAAACCAGAGAAATTTGCACCGTGGCTCCAATTTTCCAGCACCGCGGCGCCCCGCAGCGATCAGAAACACAAATTTTAGGGTTTTTTCATGCACAAAAGCCCCAAGGCTCTATTATAACTACATTAGTTCGTCCAAAACTCAAGAGGGAGGCTAATACACATCACAAAGTCTAAAAACGCATATTTTAGAGAGATCCAAGAAGAAAGATTGAAGAGCAACAAGAAGAGACAAAAGGCGGTGACGTCTGAAGTCGAATGGATTCAATTCGGGTTTAATTTTCTAGTTTCTATCTTTAAACTCTGATTATTTCTATTAGATTCATGACCATGTTTTCATTGTTATTATCTTTCGTCATGAACTAAATTTATAATTCTAGAGGATGATGTAGCCAATGTTTGAACCTATGTATTGATTGCCAAGTTGAGTTTTATGAAATTATAATTCAGTTTATTTATATTCTCTTCATTTAATTCTTCTTGATTTTTGGCCATAATTGAAGATGGTGAATGTTTAGAATCTATCGCTCGGGAGTGAGGGATTTTTGAATAAGATCCAGAGAATATAACTTAGGAGTTTTATAAAGTTCGGGAGAATCTGAAGTTCATTTGAAGTCGTTAACATGGAATCACATAACATAATGATTTGTTAATTACTAGATTTTTATATGAATATCAAAGTCTGTAATTGATAATACATTCACTATTACTCGGGAGAGGGAGTTGAATAATGTAGGATTCTTGACTTATAAACAATACAACGAAATAATGATTGATTGGCACAACGAATACATAGGGGAGAACTAGGTGAAATCAGACTCTAGAATCTCTCTCATCTTGGATTATCTTAATTTAACGTTTTGATATCTTGTTTCTTTAATTTAAAATTTTAATATTAGTTTCATCTTATTTAATTATTTTCTAAATAAAGTTAGGTTTAACAATTATATTACTTAGTATGACTTGAACACAATCCCTATGGGTTCGACACTCTACACTCATCTTTACTAAAACTTGACACCGTACACTTGCGGTACGATATAAAATATCGCAACAAGTTTTTGATGCCGTTGCCGGGGATTGTTAATTTAATTAACATTAATACTATTACTAAACAACCTTAGCTTTAATTTAGATTTTTTTTTTTAATTTTTTTAATTTATTTTTGTTTTAAGTTTTCTTTTTGTTGTGTTTTTATTTGATTGAAGAAATGGCTGCTGAAAACATAGAGAATAATCCACGCCAGGCGGCAATCAGAGATCACTTCAAGCCAGTCATAAATGATAATTACTCTGGGATTGCACATTCGCCAACCAATGCTAACAACTATGAGCTAAAACCTTCATTGATCAACATGGTGCAAAAGAATCAGTTTGGGGGTTCAACTGTTGAGGATCCCAACATGCACTTAAGGATGTTCTTAGAGATCGCAGACACCATAAAGATGAATGACATGACTAAATAGGCCATCAAGCTACGCTTATTATCATTCTCTTTACGGGATAAAGTGTGGGATTGGCTTAAATCGATACATATGGGGAGTATCATGACATGGTAAGATATGGCCATAAAATTTATTGTAAGATTATTTCCACCAGCTAAATCAGCTCAACTGAGAGCATAAATCAGTATATTTAAGCAGCTGGAGACTGAGACTTTGTATGAAACATGAGAGCATTTTAAAGATTTACTTTGAAGATGCCCATAATACGATTATGCAGGATAGGTACAGATTCAGTTGTTCTAAAATGAGCTGAATGGTTAGAATCGGACGGTGGTTGATGCAGCTGGGGGAGCACTATTCAAGAAGTCAGCTGATGATGCATTTAATTTGTTAGAAGAAATGGCCATTAACCACTTCCAATGACCAAGTGAATGGACTATTGTGTCTAAGGTGGCAGGTATATATGAGGTAGATCCTATTGTTACACTTATAGCTCAAATGTCATCACTCACAACTTATCTAGCATCATTGACCAACCAACATGGCCAACCATCTATTGAAGCTACTGCTGCTAACAGAATGATTTCATCTGACGGAGGATATGAGCAAGTCCAGTATGTGAACAATCAAAACTTCAACAACTATAGAGGCAATCATGTGCCAAACTATTATCATCTGAACTTGTCATATGTCAATACAGAAAATGTCTTGCAACCTCCTACTGGCTACAATAATCAAATAGCTGAGCATAAACCTTTATTGGAAGACCTCATGAGAAAATTTGTTGCTAAAGTTTCAGAGAGGTTTGAGAAGAATGAGTCAAGGTTGAATGACATTGAAACACATATGGGAAATATAGGGGCAACGATGAATTCTTTAGATGTGCAGATTGGGCAGATTGCTTCTTCCCTGGCTATTCAATAGAAATGGGTATTTCCTAGTAATACTGAAGTCAACCCCAATAAGCAGTGTCAACCAATAACCCTCAGGAGCGGAAAAAAGACTAAAGACACTTCTCAGGACCAAGGCATTCAAAGCAAAGAAGCAGCATTTCAAGAGGAGACAGTAACAGAAATAGAGATTAGCACAACAACTCCTCCATATGTGCCACCACATATCCCGAAGACACATTTTCCATACCCTCAGCGCTTTCAAAACAAGAAGTTGGATGCTCAATTTGCTATGTTTCTTGACATTTTCAAGAAGATCCATATCAACATCCCATTTGCAGATACATTGGAACAGATGCCTAATTATGTGAAGTTTATGAAGGAGATAATGTCAAAGAAGATGAAGCTAGGAAATTATGAAACAATATCACTTATAGATGAGTGTAGTGCCATTATACAGAAGAAGCTTCCTCGGAAACTGAAGGATCTGGGCAGCTTTACCATTCCATACACTATTGGAAATCGATACTTTGGTAAGGCACTATGTGATTTGGGGGCAAGTATCAATCTCATGCCGTTATCCATCTACAAACAGTTGGGCATAGGTGAGGCAAAGCCAACCACAGTGACATTGCAGCTAGCAGATAGATCTATCACCTACCCAAGAGGAATAATGGATGATGTCTTGGTGAAGGTGGATAAGTTTTACTTTCTTGCAGACTTTTCTTGTGCTTGATATGGAAGACGACCATGACATCCCAATCATTCTTGGGAGGCCTTTCTTGGAAACCGGTAGAACAATCATTGATGTGCAGAAAAGTGAACTGAAAATGAGATTTCAAGATGAAGAAGTCACTTTCAGTGTTTTCAAAGCCACGCCGAGTCCTCAAAGTGATGAAGAATGTCACATGTTAGACATTGTAGTAATAGGAGTTGCAAACACGCAAGGTGAACTAGCAGTTAAGCAACCTACGAGCATAGTGTAGTCGTGCATAAAAGAAGATTCTTTGCAGCCGATCCTGGAATAGATTCCAATGCGACGTAAAAAGAGGAAATGAAAAGTCAGCGCTCACTTGAAATTGATCCATGAGAAGCTCAAACAGTGGTCAAGTCAATTTTACCACATGAGTAGTCCCAAATTTCAACCTTCAATAGGGAAATTTCCACAGCCCATCAAGCCATACTTTTCATGTCATAACAGCCGGTGGATACAAAAGAAGAAGCCATCATGACCATTTGGGTGGTTGCGTCAAGCTGAAGATGTTAAACTTAGCGCTAGCGGGGAGACAGCCCTTACATTTGTTTATTTTTAATTTTATTTTCTTCATTTTTATTTCTATTTTATTGTGTGCTATTTATATATTTATTAGTTTGCATGCTATTTATACAGGTAGCACGAAATACGCAAAGCCCGCGCAACCAAATTCTAACCAGTAGGAGCCTCATCAACTCCATGCACGATAGTATTATTCCTTACTTTTGTTTCTTTATATTTATCTTCCATTGAGGACAACGCACGTTTTAAGTTTGGGGGTGTGTGCATGTAGTGATAGTTTCTACTAGCTATATATATATATAAAAATTGTTTTTTGTCTTTGATATTAAAGCAGAGTCTAATGATGAATTTGTTTACTTTAGATGAAATTTTAGAAACGATAAGTCCCAATTGATTTTTATCTGATGCCTTGAGTAGGTGATCCAGGTTAGACTCGTAAACACTTAATAATATGTTTTTAGCATTAAGAACTTAAGTAGTTGGCAAAGTGACTAGTTGAAGAAATTATTTGCCGATAAGTGACTCGTCCACTAGGGCCACCAAGGGGTTTAAAGGCTTGTTGCATACGCTAAATGCAATCGTGATCCCTACTAAAGTGGCCTAGTTAATTTTGTTAATTTTGTTAATTGAGTTTTTATTTTATCTTTTACTCGGGACTACCAAAATCTCAAGTTTTGGGGTATTTGATAAATGTGGTTTATACCCACGTATTCCTACACTCTTAGCTTACTATTTTGTTAGTTACCGTATCATTTAATGTATTTTGTATTTCTTTTATGTTTTATTCGTAGAAAGCATTAATACATGGATCTTGGGACATTTATACGTGTTTTGGAACCATACAGACGCATCGGAAGCACGCGGGAAGAGCAGAAACTTGGAAAGCATAAATCCTCGCGACATTGCCATACAAAAACCAAATAAATTGGTGCCGCGGTGCCAATTTACCAGCGTCGCGGCACGCCACAGCGATCCAAAACACAAATTTTATGGTTTTTTCATGCACAAGGACCCAATGGTCTATTATAAATACATTAGTTCGTCCAAAAATCAAGAGGGAGGCTAATACACATCACAAAGTCTAAAAACACATATTTTAGAGAGATCCAAGAAGAAAGATTGAAGAGCAACAAAAGAGACAAAGACGGTGACGTCCGAAGATGAAGGGATTTATTTCGAGTTTAATATTCTAGTTTCTATCTTTAAACTCTGATGATTTATATTAGAATCATGACCATGTTTTCATTGTTATTATCTTTCATCATGAACTAAATTTATAATTCTAGAGGATGATGTAGCCAATGTTTGAACCTATGTATTGATTGCCAAGTTGAGTTTTATGAAATTATAATTCAGTTTATCTATATTCTCTTACGTTTAATGCTTCTTGATTGTTGGCCACAATTGAAGATGGTGAATGTTTAGAATCTATCGCTCGAGAGAGAGGGATTTTGAATAAGATCTAGAGAATATAACTTATGAGTTTTATAGAGTTCGTGAGAATCTATAGTTCCTTTGAAGTCATTAACATAGAATCACATAACATAATGATTTGTTAATTACTAGATATTTATAGAGATATCGAAGTATATAATTGATAATAATTTCACTATTATTCGGGAGAGGAAGTTGAATATTTTAGGATTATTGACTTATAAACAATACAATGGAATAATGATTGATTGGCACAACAAATACATATGGGATAACTAGGTGAAATCAGACTCTAGAATCTCTCTTATATTTGATTATCTTAATTTAATGTTTTGATATCTTCTTTCTTTAGTTTACAGTTTTAATATTAGTTTCATCTTATTTTATTATTTTCTAAATAAAGTTAAGTTTAACAATTATATTACTTAGTGTGAGTTGAATACAATCCTTGTAGGTTCGACAATCTATACTAATCTTTACTAAAACTTTACACCGTATGTAGGAGACAGATGTTGGACGACGCTGTTCTGGGCTCGTGGCCCGATCGGGAGTACGGAGTAGCCCACGGGGGAACTAAATCGGAGAAATAACATGGAGTCGCCACCTGGTGTGAACAGGGAAAATGATTTAAGTCCGCACTCACCCCTCGCAAGGGAAGACCTCAAACCGTTGGGTTCGGAATAGTCCCTTACTTGTGCCACTTGTAATGATGTGATTTGTGCAATAATTTAATCGAATCTAGCAACATACATTCCCAATGGTATTCTATTTCTAAGCTCACATGCATAAGTACAAGGCTCATATCTAAGTTTTCATATAACCTATGTCCGAATTTGCATACAACCTATTTGCATATGACCTATGTCCAAATTTGCATGCATAAAAGTAGATTGAAATAACGATGAACACATAATTTCACAAACGCATTACATTGATGATCATGGAAATGCAAATGGACAGTGATTGTACAAGCATGCATATTAAAGAGAGGCAATTAAGTGCATAAATATTGAAGAGAGCTAACTAAACATATGATGGGGAAGGGAATGACTATGAGAACAAACATACCTGAAACATGATAAAGGAATATGTCCAGTGTGTGCGCGTTCGTGTAGCGTTCGTAAACGCGTTCGAACGGTAAACAGAATACAAACGTTCGTGTAGCATTTGATAACACGTTCGAACGATAAACAGAATGGTAAATAGAAGGTTCGAGTTTGTATAGCGTTCGAGAACGTGTTTGAACAGGACAAGACCTGATGCATGATAAAATAAAGAAAACATATGCGTGTTCAAGTAGCGTTCGTAAATGCCTTCGAACGGTAAACATAAGGTTCGCGTTTGTATAGCGTTCGAGAACGCGTTCGAACGGGACAAGACCTGATGCATGATAGACGACGCAACACATACATAGATAAGCAAATCCACAATGTAGGACCTCGTGTGCCTGATGGAACACGTTTCACATTCAATCTGGTGTACCTCGTCCGGCGCGGTAAAACATCGTGGAAAAGGTAGCCTTTTAGGCATTTCCCTCTAATAGAGGACCTTTAATCCACCCTAGTTAGCCCATGCGCACAAGAATGCAATGCATGCGTAAATAAATCAATGATATGCAAAGGGTAAATGACATAATAAAAGGCGCGGCAAAACATCGTGGTAAAGGTAGCCTTCAGGCATTTCCCTCGAATAGATGACCTTTGATCTACCCTAGTTAGCCCATGCGCATTATGTTACAATGCATATAAAATAAAGACAACAATAATATAGGACCTCGTATGCTCGATTAAATATATCTCACATTCAATCACACATACTCCGTCCGGCGCGGCAAAATATCGTGGAAAAGGTAGCATTTTAGGCATTTCCCTCGAATAGATGACCTTTAATCCACCCTAGTTAGCCAATGCGCACTATATCATCATGCATAAATAAGCAACATGCAGAAAGCAATAACATACTAATGACTAAATCATGCTTAAAAGATAAATAACATGCTAGCAACCCAATCATGCTCGAATACAAGATTGGATGAAACAAAATGTGTGAATCTCTCAAGTGATACGTGGTATTATATCCCGAATGCAAACCGCAATACCGTCCATTCAGATTCGGCTACGAAATTTACGTCTGGGTTTCCATCCGATATACCACAAGAGAGAACACGCATTCCGTTCACCCGGAATTCACATCATGCATCAACAAATGACTCTCATGCTATAATATATTAAAATAAATAAAAAAATGAAGAATAATAAATAAAGAATATGCCATCAGGTCTAACCTTTTAGGTCGTCTCTTGAAAGTGTGTTACACGGCCGTCAGAAGGGTTGATGCTCCGCAACTCCTCCGGTCTACTGGTCCACTGCTCTCGTTCACTGCTTCGGTGTTTTGAGATGTCGTTTCCTCTATTTTGCTACTATTTTGCTGCTCTTTTGCTGCTGTTTCTTTTGGTAATTTAAGGGTTTTAAAATGTAGTTTTTTTGTCACCGTTTTGCTATATCAATGGACTATTTTTGTGGAGATTTGTTCACTGTTTTGGGGTGATTTATGACTGTTTTGCGTGAAGGTATGGCTGGTATAGGGGGTTCGTTTATGCGGCAATGGATGGGTTATTTGGTGAGTGTTTTCGTGATGGTGGAGTAGGGTAAGAGAGAAAATTATTTGTTTTCTTCTTGCTTTTTTTTTATCTTGGGCGTGTGAACTAGGTAGGCAAGGGTGCTAATGCTTTGCAGAATTTCTTGTGCTTTGTGTGTATGTGCTTTTTTGTGAGAATGAGCTCAGGTGTGAAAGGTTGGTTTAAGCTTCTTTTTATAGGCAAAGGCTAGGGTTTCTAAGGTTTGAATAGGAATGGATCAAGTAATTATGAGGGGGAATATTTTGATTAGTGTCTCACAAGGAAAAATCTTCTTAAGTTAGGGAGGAGATTTGGTTTGATTGGGAAGGTGATATATTTGATTTGTTTATTTAGGTATGTGAATTATTTAGATTGGGATGTGATTTATTTAATTTAGGAAGGATATTATTTTAATTGTGACATGTTTTAAATGTTTTAATTATTTTTGGGTGGGTTTTGGTGGGCTAAATGGGCTTGGGCGTAAGGCTAGCAACAAAACCAGAAGTACCGACACCGTTCGAATGCCTATTCGAACGCTGCACGAACGCCCGCAATCTGCTTGACGTTCGAACGTGTTCACGAACGCAGCACGAACGAAAGCAGTGAACATGTGAATTGAATCCGATGACATACTTATTCAGAATTTACCCTTCCGACATTCGTTTCCCATGACTTTCGCAACCTAAAGAGTAGTACCTCCGTACGAGACTCATCATCGGGACTTATATGCAAAATGCAGTGCCTACAGTCACCCCCACTTTGATGGGACTTGTGTAGTGTGTGACAATGATAATCCTATCAAAGTTGTGCAATGCATTTTTACTTACCTGGCTTGCCAGCTGCCACCTGACTTACCTGCTGCTTTGAGCTGATTTGATAACGCAGTGGACCTCGATCCTGGGACGCATCCCAATAACTACAACCGACAACGGGGGCCTCGACCCTAGGACGCATCCCAATACCGCTGATAATATGGGTCACGACCCTGTGACGCATCCCTAAAACTGATAATACAGGGGGCCAACGGCCTTGGGATGCATCCCGATAACTGCAACTGACAACGGGGGCCTTGACCCTAAGACGCATCCCGATAATGTTGACAATGTGGGTCACGACCCTAGGACGCATCCCCAAAACTGCTGATGATATGGGTCACGACCCTGGGACGCATCCCCAAAACTACTGTTATTGATGCTGATGTGGATGTGGGCCTCAACCCTGAGACTCATCTCCAAAACTGATACTGATGCTGATGTGGGCCTCGCCCTCGGGACTCATCCCCAAAACTGATATTGATGCTGATGTGGGCCTCGACCCTGAGACTCATCCCCAAACTGATATTGATGCTGATGTGGGCCTCGCCCCCCCAAACCGATGCTGACATGGGTCTCGCCCCCCAAACCGATGCTGACATGGGCCTCGCCCCCAAACTGATTCATTCCTGAAACTGATGACACTGTACTGTTACTGCTTCTGGTTGGCTTGCTTTTGCCGCTTTCTCTTTTTCTTCTTTGAAACCTGTTATTACAAAATGGAACAAACACAAAAAGAACGCAAATATGTTACGTGTATGCATGCATGCATGAATGAGTTTCCTACCTCGTTGGGTTAGGTCTTCTTTCAATTCCCTTGGTGACTGCTCGGTCTTCTTTCCCTCAGGTAAAATACTGCTTCAATCTATCCACGTTGATTGGCTCGGTGAACTCGTTCCCTTCCAAATCTGACAGTCTCACTGCCCCATTTCCCATTACTTTCTGCCCTATGTAGGGTCCTTCCCAGTTAGGTCTGAACTTTCCTCTTGGGTCTGTCATCGACGGTCTCGACTTCTTAAGTACCAAATCACCCTTTCTGACCTTAGTAGGACGCACCTTCTTATTGAATGCTCGGGCTAGTCTCTTCTGATATATCTGAATGTGATGCAATGACATCATCCTCTTTTCATCCAGTAGTGCTAACTGCTCAAATCTCTATGAGGCCCATTCCTATTTAGGCAACTCTGCTTCTGCTAGAACCCGCAAGGATTGTATCTCAACTTCTACTGGTAGTACTGCTTCCATTCCATAGACTAAAGAGTAAGGTGTGGCTCCTGTTGCTGTTCTTACTGATGTCCTGTACCCTCACAGGGCATACGGTAGCTTGTTAGCCCAATCTTTGCAGTTCTCTATCATCTTGGCTAATATCTTCTTTACTATCTTATTGGCTGCCTCGACTGCCCCATTTGCATGCGGCCGGTAAGGTGACGACTTGTGATGTCCTATCCCATATCTCTGTAGCATTGGCTTCGTTTCCCCTTGAAACTGAACTCTGTTATCTGTCACTACATGATGTGGCATACCATACCGACATATAAGATTCCGAGCAATAAACTTCGCCATCTGCTTTGCTGTGACATTGCGAAATGACTCGGCTTCCACCCATTTCGAGAAGTAGTCCACTGCCCTACTATGAAATTATGTCCATTCGATGCATTCGGTTGAATCTCCCCGATCATATCAATTCCTCATGCTGAGAAAGGCCATGGCTCTGATAGCCCATGCAACTCTGTGTGAGGCAGATGGTTCAAATTACTGTGTGCTTGACAATCATGACAATTTTTTACCAGCTTTGCACAGTCTGTCTCCATGGTCAACTAGTAGAAACCTTGTCTTACAATCTTGCGAGACAAATTCAACCCATTCATGTGCGGTCCACATACCCCAGCATGTATTTCTTCCATTGTCTTCTGAGCTTCTTCTTTTCTTAAACACTTCAGCTGAATGCCATTTGTCTGTCTCTTTTACAATTCTCCTTTCAAAACCACATACTAAGAAGCCAACTTCTGAATAACTATCCTATCTTTTCTGCTTGCTTCTTCTGGGAGTTCTCCGTGTTC
Organism: Zanthoxylum bungeanum; assembly: GCA_019454045.1. NCBI lineage: Eukaryota > Viridiplantae > Streptophyta > Magnoliopsida > Sapindales > Rutaceae > Zanthoxylum > Zanthoxylum bungeanum. The sequence continues at coordinate 70,088 of SKCR01017602.1, forward strand.
TAAATACCGTTGAATGTCATAGTACCAAGGTTTCCCATCATCGATCTCTACTTCCAAAACTCTTTCTATCTCCTAAACGGGTCTGCTTGCTATTGTCAGCACCAGTGGTCTCATCACTAACTTCTCTGGATTTTCCCAAGTTGCTGCAAGTGTAGCTAATGCGTCTGCCATATGATTCTCTTCTCGCGGCAAGTGCTGAAACTTACAATCGGGGATAGCCTGTGCCAACTTTCTGAGGTGAAAAAGGTAAGGTTTCAACCGTTTTTCCTTCAGTTCCCATTCTCCCTACATCTGTCGGACTACCAACATCGAATCTTCGTAGACCTCCACGCTCTCAGCCTTCAAGGCTATCAATGCAGTCAATCCAAAAGCACATGTTTCATACTCGGCCATGTTGTTAGTTACTCCGAATGTCAACCTCTTGGCCATAGGTAAGTCTCTCCTTCATGAGTCACTATCACAATCCCAATTCCGGCTCCTTTGCAATTCACTGCTCCGTCGAAATACATTTTCCATCCTTGAACTGTTATTGCTTTGATCTCTTCATCTGGGAATTCAACTTGTACTGATCCCCTTCAATAGGTTGTAATGCCAGGAACTCTGCTACAGCTCGCCCTTTGATTACTTTAGAGGTGAGATACTCAATTTCAAACTCTGTCAGCAATACTAACCATCTTACCAACTTCCCCACCAGTGAAGGCACATAATGTAGATACTTCAAGGGATTTGCTTTGGCTACCACCTGGATCTTGTAAGACTGGAAGTAATACCATAGTTTTCTGAACGCCCATACCACTGCCAAACAGATCTTCACTACTCCCTGATAACGGGCTTCGTACGGAAGCATCTTCTTTCTGAGATAGTAGACTGCATGCTCTACCCCTGTCTCATCTGCCTGTACCATCATTGCCCCCAGTGCTTCTGATTCTATGGCCAAATACAATATCAAAGGTCTGCCCGGCCTCGGAGGTCTCAATACAGGAGGTTTTATCAAGTATTCTCTGCTCTTGTCGAAGGCTGCTTGACATTGCTCATTCCATTTCACGGGCTGGTCTTTTCTCAGCAGTTTGAAGATAGGCTCACATACTGATGTCAACTTGGCGATGAACCAACTGATATACTGAATTTTCCCGATGAATGCTTTGACTTCCTTCTCTGTCTTCGGTGCTGGCATCTCAGTAATTACTTTGATCTTCTCAAAGTCTACCTCTATTCCTCTCATTCCAACTGTATGTCCCAGAAACTTTCCTGATGTTACCCCAAACACACATTTCTTGGGATTCAACCGCAAGTTGTATTTGTCAACTCTCTGAATGAACTTCTCCAATGCTTCTATATGCCCAATTCTTGTCTCTGATTTTACCATCATATAATCCACATATACTTCAATCTCTTTGTGCATCAAGTCGTGGAATAGTGTGTTGGACAGTTATGACCCATAGTGTCACTGTTTGTAAAAGACATTATGTTTTGTACAAAATTAACTATGTTGTAATGAAATTGCCTTTTACCGTTTTGTAATTTATTTACTTTGAAATTTGAATGGTAAAAGTCCTTAAGATTAATTCCGGATTGAGATGATATGAGACAGTATCAATCCATAAAGGTTTAATCATTAAATATCCCTAGTCGTAGTATTATCGAGATTGGACATCGATAATGCGGAATAGACTAGTATTGCACTTGTGCGTTGTGAGGGCATAACGGCATAGTTCTCATATATTTAAGTATTGGATACTTATGCAAGTGCGATAGGAGGTTGTGTTTTACCGATAGTACGAAAAACAGCTTCGCTCTGGATAGACCCCCGCGAATCCCATTGGTAGTATGTATATGTGTCTATGGGAGTCCGCTTCAGGGTAGGTGTATTTGGTCTTAACTTGAGACTTGCATCGCTAGTACTTGCGACAATCGGTAAACTTTGGTTTTGGTCGTCCAGGGCTTTAAAAGGTTCTGTGTACGCCTCTTCTGGGTTTATTGAGAATCGTAGTGTATTGGATGTGATGTCAAGAAGGAAGTATCACTTCAGACATATGGAGATGATGATCACGCAGGGATTCAGAACTGGTTCTCTATTGTGTTGCAACCATCGGGATAATATGACAAGGTCATGATTATCCGATTCAAAGAGACTAGTTGCTGATATCCGATATGTGTTTCGTACGGGGCAGACACTATTCCAGTCCTCAGGCCTTGCACGTGACATCTGATACTGGATCGCAATACACAATACTACGGTATACTACGCCTGATATAGATCGTATATTCCAGTAAGAATATTTCTGGAGAATTGGGTAGGCATGGCGCTTTGCTAGAAGCCAACCTTGTCTCGTAAATCGGTAAAAACGTAGTACGAGGTACGCATGTGTTCGGATAGTCCGACGATCGTATTTACTGCCAACATATCCAGGGATCTCTTGGGTCGCTTCCCGAAGATTCACCGATGACGTATGATCCGAGCATAATTAATCTGGGATTAATTGCGGAGACACTTTATCTTGGTTAAAGTACTATTTGAAGAGAGAGAAAGATTAATTTGGAATTAATCGACAAAATAATATATTCAATATATATTCGATATATTAAACGAAATTGGATTTCGACGCGAATTAAAATTAGATTTTAATTCGGGCAAACGAGTTAATTTAGAATTAATTCGTTAGCGACATGAATAGTAATTTCGCTAGGCTTAATTATTTAATTACGTCGCGACGGAAGTTCGTTAATTTAGATTTAGTGAAACCGAGCCCGGAGGTGTTTACGGGCCCACTCGCGTTTCAAATTCGAGTGGGGCCCACAAGTCACATCGCGAGTCATATCGCTTGTCATTGATTAATGATAGATGTCAAAGTCTTTCATGAGTGACATGTTGTCACTATTCATGACACAAGTAGGTGGCCATTTATTGCAAATTTTGGAGCCAAAATTGGCTTTGACTTTTTGGTTAACCTAATACCGTATTTGTTATTTGCTTTTTCTTATTCTCTTTTACGGTTTTGAAGCCTAAAATAGAAAAGAAAACAGAACCCTTCTCTCTCTCAAAAACCAGTGAAACCGTGACCTATTTTGGAGGGAAGATTGGATTTTTCTTTCATCTTGAACTAGCACTCTTCAAGGGATCATACAAGGTGATTAGGGAAACCTATTCAAGAGCTTGGGAAGACAAAAAAAAAAAGCTTGGAGCATTGTGGATTGCCTTGGCCGAATCTTGGATTGCTTGGAAGAAGAAATTTCGTTCATCAACAAATCCAAATCTGATCGTTGTAAGTATGTTTCCGCCATATTTCTTCGTTATTCATTCGCATTTCTTTTGTTCATTTTGATCTTGGGACTAATTATAGAAACCAACAATGGTATCAGAGCCTTAAATGAGCATGAAATGTGTTAGGGTAAAATTTGGGGAAAATCCATGTGAGCATGATTTGGTTAAATTGAATGGTTGAGCATGCTTGTATGTGATGAAATGAGATGTGATTGGATCAATTTCAACAAATTATGATTGGATCAAAATTTCCCCCACCATGAGGCTTGGCCGAATGTGTCTACTACCCTAGGCTCTTGGAAAATTTTATTTTGATGATCATTGGATGAGTTGGAATGAATGAAAAGTCGATTTGTAATTTGATCGGATTGAAAAACGAAATCGGACTTAAAAACCTTACCTTGGCCGAGAGCTATATGGCATGTATGGACTTGATTTTTGATTCAAAATTGTTGGACAATAATTGAATAAATAAATACATAATTAATTGGTAAATTGTATTTTCGAAATATTGATTTAGTTAAAATTAATTGATGTATTACACTTTAATTAACTAAGTTATAAAATTTGGAAATTTCTAAAATTTGGTTAATGGGCTTAATTTTAATTGGGCTTGAAATTATTATATTTGGGCATAATGGTTATGGTTGGGCCAAATTGGTTTAGGCCAATTGGATTGGATCCAAATTGGACCTAAATCATTCCATTAAGTCCAAATGTAATAAATGTGCTTTAAAGTTTAATTGGGCCTTATGGGCTTGATATTGGTTTTTTGGCATATAAGGGTGATTCCTCAATTGGGCTTGGTGATTAGGTTTGACCCATATTGACAAAAGCCCATGCCTTATGAAATCAATTGAAAGCCCATCGGACTTTAATTAAACAAACATTGGATGTTAGTTGGGCTTTGAGACCCGATAGGATTAGATTTGGAATCTAAGTCGTTAAAGCGCATTAAAAAGTGTAAATATTTAATTTGGAATTAAATAATTGAATTAGTATTGAATACGACTTAAATTAGATTTAACGAGTAGTTCGATATAATTCAAGAATTTGTACTTTGAGTACTTATTCTCAAACAGAGTTGGACTCGTGTAAAATCAAATCGTTGTTTGAACATTTGATGGTCACATAATTAAAGACTAATTAATTGGATTAATTGGTTGTAATGCATGCTATGAATGAATATATGGATGTGTTGTATGAATAGCGTATATCGGATGGATATTAGAAGGGAAAGAGTAATTTTGAAAATTATTGTAAATTTGGAATTTATAAATTGGACCTGCGTGTCCAGCCTTCTCTCTCATTATTTCTTTGTATTCTCTTCTCACCTAATTCCCCTCAATGTTAATGAGGTTTCTATTATTGTATTATGTGATTGGGTAGAAGTAGAATAGTGCTAGCCGGGGAGAGGAAAGAGAGCGATTTGTTTTAGGAACAATATGTTTAAATATCCATCCGCATATCGTTATTAATTTACTTTCGCGTCTTATGATGTTTTAGAAGCATGCTTAAGGGTGTATGATGATACCTTAACAAATATAATAAATTGGTTGCCAATTTACGCGAAAAACCCTCAAATCATATTAAGCGCTTTTCCTTCCGTTGAGTGATTCTTACTCAAGATCCAAAGTTGGCATTGGTTTGTTGGCCAAAGTAAGACCTTTGTCAATTGCGGATGTGTTTGAATCATGAGAGTTTTGTTCCATATCGGTGTCTTGTCCAAGTCGTGATTTGTTGGCCAAAGTCAAGATCACTTCTTGTCCATCGACATTGATTACGAAGCTTTCCATGTCAATGGGTCCCGCTTAACTGGAATCATTAAGCTTGTTGTGCCAAAGCCAAGGCTTAGTTGATTCAGAGGAAAAAGGTTAGGAAAATATATTGGATATATTGGCATATGCATTGTACATATGTTTTGGACTTGGAAGTCCACCTACCGGATCTATGAATTGGATTAGATCCAATTGATCTTCGAGATCTACCTAGTTAAATATCATACAGCTTATTGGCCAAAGTCAAGGTTGTGTGTTATTTAACGGGATCATAGCCCACTAGGAAACTGGGTTTCCCGAGTACTCGACAGAGGGTTAGAGGCTCGCCGAAAAATAGTGGGAGGCTAGTATTGAATTTTCAATTTCATTCAGATACTTAGCTTTACGCGCTTTCATAATTATTTCGTCAAAATTTTTTATATTAGTTGGACTAATATAATGTTATTTTTCTTGTAACAGTTAGACTGTACCCAAATATCGTTGATTAGATAGTTAGACTATCGTAATCAAGATGACAGAAAGGGAAATGTCCGAGACATTATCATGGGCGAAAATGTCTTCAATGGCACGAACTTTGCCGATTGGGAAATGAATCTGAGGATTGTCCTTGGAGCCGAGAGGCTGCTATATACCATACAGAGACCTCTTGGGCCTAAGCCCAAACCTGATGAGCTATTTGAGCTGGAGCTTTGGAAGACTCACAGCGATGATTGTGAAACTGCTCAGTCAATTATGCTTGCTGCCATGACTCAGCATTTTCGTCGACAGAACAGGGACTTGGATCCCAATAACATGTTGGCGATTGCAGGATCTTCACCGATCTAACCGAAGGTCGCAAAGATATGAGTTAGTGAGGAAGCTCTTCCGTACTCGTTTGTCAGAAGGCATGTCTGTTGAATCCCATGTGGTACAGATGATTGCTGACATAGATGAGATGGCTAACATGGGGATAGTCTTAGAGGCTGAGATTACCATAGATATGATCTTGCAATCTCTCCCCGACACTTGGAAACAGTTCATCATAAGCTATAACCTGATGAACAATGATGATACTCTTGGAGAGTTGTTATCAATTCTCAAGGAAGCTGAAAAGGAGTTGCTTAAAGGCAATAAACACGAGGTGCACTTTTCTTCGACATCTCAGACATCGAGGGCTGGGCCCAAGGCGACTGGAGGTGTGAAGAAGAAGAAGCATAAAAGAAAGGGCAATGCCAAATCGTCAAAGGCATCTGGGAAGCCTAAGGACAAATCTCAGGATGTTTGCCTCCAGTGCGGCAATAGGGGTCACTGGAAGCATGACTGCCGCGAGTACAAGGCGCTCCAGAAGGAGATTAAAGTGGGCAAGGCACCGGCTTCATGATCTGCAGATTAGCAGGAGACTGGCCTCATGGGAGATTGATCTACGCGTCGAAAATGGGGCACCAATCACCGTTTTGGCCGTTGGCACTTTGGTTTTAGAACTGCCCTTGGGGCATGTACTTGAACTTAATGACTGTTATTATGTACCTAGTTTGACTAGGAATATTATTTATGTATCTATGTTAACCCAATGTGGGTATACTTTTGTATTTCGCAACACTGGGTGTTATTTATATAAAAATGATGTAGAAATTTACACTACTGATGCAAATAATGGTCTTTATATTTTGAATATAAATCAATCTCGAACATATAATACACAAATAAAAGGCTCAAAATGAGTAATAATGATGAAACTTATATGTGGCACTGTTGTCTGGGACACATAAACAAGACTCGCATATCCACACTTTCGAAGAGTGGGTACTTGGACGGATTTGATCCAAATTCATATGACGTCTGCGAATCTTGCTTATTAGGCAAAATGCCTAAATCACCTTTTAGCGGTAAGGGTGAACGCGCCACTGAACTGTTAGCCCTCGTTCATAGTGACGTATGTGGGCCCATGTCTAGCCAGGCTAGAGGTGGATACGAATACTTCGTAACCTTTACGGATGATGCATCACGTTATGGTTATGTGTATCTTATGAGACACAAGTCGGAAACTTTTGAGAAATTCAAAGAGTTTCGACACGAAGTTGAAAAACAGACCGGCAAGAGTATAAAGACATTACGGTCGGACCGTGGTGGTGAATACTTGAGCAATGAGTTTCTAGATTACTTGAAAGAATATGGTATTCTTTCACAGTGGACTCCTCCTGGAACACCGCAATTAAACGGTGTGTCCGAACGGAGAAACCGAACTTTGTTGGACATGGTTAGGTCAATGATGAGTCGCACTGAGCTACCTATTTCCTTCTGGGGATATACATTAAATAGTGCAATTCTTATTTTGAATAAGGTTCCGTCAAAGTCTGTACAACAGACACCATATGAGATATGGACAGGAAAGAAACTGGGTTTCTCATTCCTGAAGATTTGGGGATGCTAGGCATACGTCAAACGTTTGGAAGGTACCAAACTTGAACCAAAATCGGATAAATGCCTATTCGTAGGATATCATAGGGAAACCAAAGGATACTACTTCTATCACCCACGAGAGAACAAAGTATTTGTTGCTCTACATGCGGTTTTCCTTGAGAAGGAATTCCTAAATGCAGTGGTTAGTGGGAGGAAAGTAGAACTCGATGAAAAACAGAGTGATACTGTTCCAGGCATAGAATCCTCAACGGAACAAGAACAGTCCATCCGGGATAAGATTGTACCACAATCTTCTATTACACAAGGACCGCGTAGGTCGGAGAGAGTCATGAAACAACCAGAGAGGTATTGGTTTCTGATCTCACCTCATGTAGATATTAATCTCATTGAGGATAACGAACTGGCTACGTATGAGGAAGCGATACAAGATATCGATTCCGCTTTATGGCAAGAGGCCATGAAGTTCGAAATGGATTCCATGTACACCAACCAAGTTTGGACACTGGTTGATGCACCAGAAGGCGTAAAGCCTATTGGATGCAAATGAGTCTTCAAGAAGAAGACCGACATGGATGGCAACGTACAAACGTATAAAGCTAGGCTTGTAGCGAAGGGGTATCGTCAACGACATGGTGTCGATTACGACGAAACTTTCTCACCCGTTGCCATGATTAAATCCATTCGGATAATGCTTGCAATTACTGCATATTTCGATTACGAGATATGGCAGATGGACGTTAAAACTGCTTTCCTTAATGGAAACCTTTCAGAGGATGTTTATATGCAACAGCCTGACGGTTTTATCGTGCCTAGACTTACAAACAAGGTTTGTAAGTTAAATCGGTCCATTTATGGACTGAAGCAAGCATCGCAGTCATGGAACCAACGTTTTGATGAGATCATAAAAGAATATGATTTCATTCAAAACGAAGATGATCCTTGTGTATACAAGAAGGCTAGTGGGAGAGCACTGACTTTTATTGTCCTTTATGTTGACGATGTATTGCTTATAGGCAATGACATTCCCATGCTAACATCGGTGAAAGCTTGGCTTTCATTGAAATTCTCCATGAAAGATCTGGGAGAAGCAGCCTTTATTCTGGGAATAAAGATCTACCGGGATAGATCTAGAAAGTTGCTTGGACTCTCCCAGAGTACATATATTGACAAAGTGTTGAAGAGATTTAACATGGATCAGTCCAAAAGAGGACTGTTGCCAGTGTCACATGGCGTCTATCTATCTAAGGACATGTGTCCTAAAACTCAAGATGAGAGAGACAACATGAGCCAGATACCGTTCGCCTCGGCAGTCGGATCGATCATGTATGCCATGATATGTACGCGACCTGATGTCTCCTATGCTTTGAGCATGTGTAGTCGATATCAGGCCGATCCAGATGAAGGTCACTGGATGGCGGTTAAGAATATACTAAAGTATCTTAGACGAACTAAGGATACTTTCTTAATCTATGGAGATGGAGAACTTGAGGTAACTGGGAATACTGATGCAAGTTTCCAAACCGACAAAGACGACTGCAAGTCGCAATCTGAGTACATTATTTGTTTGAAAAACGGAGCAGTGAGCTGGAAATCTTCCAAGCAAGAGACTGTTGCCGATTCAACAACAGAAGCGGAGTACATTGCTGCAGCTGAAGCAGCAAAGGAAGCAGTTTGGATCCGAAAATTCCTAATTGGATTAGGAGTAGTTCCATTAGCAGCTGAGCCCGTTCCATTGTATTGTGACAACAACGGGGCTATAGCACAAGCTAAGGAATCGCGGTCTCATCAACGATCCAAGCATGTTCTTCGATGTTTCCATCTGATTCGAGAGATCATACATCGTGGATATATGAAGGTTGAGAAGGTCGCATCATATGACAACATGGCAGATTTGCTGACGAAAGCGATTCCTCAGCAAAAGTTTGAGCGACATGTACATAGTTCAGGTATTAGATGCTTGAGTGACTGGCTATAGGCCAAGTGGGAGATTGTTGGACAGTTATGACCCATAGCGTCCCTGTTTGTAAAAGACATTATGTTTTGTACAAAATTAACTATGTTGTAATGAAATTGCCTTTTACCGTTTTGTAATTTATTTACTTTGAAATTTGAATGGTAAAAGTCCTTATGATTAATTCCGGATTGAGATGATATGAGACAGTATCAATCCATAAAGGTTTAATCATTAAATATCCATAGTCGTAGTATTATCGAGATTAGACATCGATAATGCGGAATAGACTAGTATTGCACTTGTGCGCGTTGTGAGGGTATAACGACATAGTTCTCATATATTTAAGTATTGGATACTTATGCAAGTGCGATATGAGGTTGTGTTTTACCGATAGTACGGAAAATAGCTTCGCTCTGGATAGACCCGCGAAATCCCATTGGTAGTATGTATATGTGTCTATGGGAGTCCGCTTCAGGGTAGGTGTATTTGGTCTTAACTTGAGACTTGCATCGCTAGTACTTGCGACAATCGGTAAACTTTGGTTTTGGTCGTCCAGGGCTTTAACAGGTTCTGTGTACGCCTCTTCTGGGTTTATTGAGAATAGTAGTGTATTGGATGTGATGTCAAGACGGAAGTATCACTTCAGACATATGGAGATAATGATCACGCATGGATTCAGAACTGGTTCTCTTTTGTGTTGCAACCATCGGGATAATATGACAAGGTCATGATTATCCGATTCAAAGATACTAGTTGCTGATATCTGATATGTGCTTCGTACGGGGCAGACACTATTCCAGCCCCAGGCCTTGCACATGACATCTGATACTGGATCGCAATACACAATACTACGGTATACTACGCCTGATATAGATCGTATATTCCAGTAAGAATATTTCTGGAGAATTGGGTAGGCATGGCGCTTTGCTAGAAGCCAACCTTGTCTTGTAAATCGGTAAAAACGTAGTACGAGGTACGCACGTGTTTGGATAGTCCGACGATCGTATTTACTGCTAATATATCCAAGGATCTCTTGGGTCGCTTCCCGAAGATTCACCGATGACGTATGATCCGAGCATAATTAATCTGGGATTAATTGCGGAGACACTTTATCTTGGATAAAGTACTATTTGAAGAGAGAGAAAGATTAATTTGGAATTAATCGACAAAAATAATATATTCTATATATTAAACGAAATTGGATTTCGACGCGGAATTAAAATTAGATTTTAATTTGCTAGGCTTAATTATTTAATTACGTCACGACGGAAGTTCGTTAATTTGGAATTAGCGAAACCGAGCCAGGAGGTGTTTGCGGGCCCACTCGAGTTTTGAATTCGAGCGGGGCCCACAAGTCACATTGTGAGTCACATCGCTTGTCATTGATTAATGATAGATGTCAAAGTCTTTCATGAGTGACATGTCGTCACTATTCATGACACAAGTAGGTGGCCATTTATTGCAAATTTTGGAGACAAAATTGGCTTTGACTTTTTGGTTAACCTAATACCGTATTTGGTATTTGCTTTTTCTTATTCTCTTTTACGGTTTTGGAAGCCTAAAATAGAAAAGAAAACAGAACCCATTCTCTCTCTCAAAAACCAGTGAAACCGTGACCTATTTTGGAGGGAAAGATTGGATTTTTCTTTCATTTTGAGCTAGCACTCTTCAAGGGATCATACAAGGTGATTATGGAAACCTATTCAAGAGCTTGGGAAGACAAAAACAAAGCTTGGAGCATTGTGGATTTCCTTGGCAGAATCTTGGACTGCTTGGAAGAAGAAATTTCGTTCATCAACAAATCGAAATTTGATCGTTGTATGTATGTTTCGCCATATTTCTTCGTTATTCATTCGCATTTCTTTTGTTCATTTTGATCTTGGGACTAATTATAGAAACCAACATAGTGTAGTGGCCATCCGCTGATAAGTAGCTCCTGCATTCTTGAGCCCAAACGGCATTACCTTGTAACAATATGTGCCCCACTCGGTGACAAAGGTCGTCTTGTGCTTGTCTTCTTCAGCCATAAGAACCTGATCGTATCCTGAAAACCCATATGCAAATGAATACATGGCAGATAAAGCCGCACTGTCAACTAACACATCTATATGAGGTAAAGGAAAATCATCTTTCGGGCAAGCCTTGTTAAGATCTCTGTAATCCACACACATTCTGACTTTCCCGTCTTTCTTTGGCACCGGCACAATATTCGCCAACCACTCAGGATACTTCACTACTTCCAAGAACCCCACATCTATCTGATTCTTGACTTCCTCTCTGACTTTCTCGGCCCACTCAGGTCTCATCCGTCGAAGTTTCTGTTTCACTGGCCTCATATTCGGATAAGTTGGAATTGTATGATGGGCGATGCTTCTGTCTACTCCAGACATGTCCTCATAAGACCAAGCAAACACTTTGGCATATTTGGCCAATATTCCTTCTAATTTCTCCCGCTCCTCAGAGGTAACCTCACTTACAATTAGAATTTCACTGGGGCTCTCAAGTGTACCAAGGTTAAATGCATTTGTTTTGTGGAGCTGATATCAAATATACTCAAGTCATGCAATTGAAAGGGATAGACTCAGACGAGTAAGCAAAATGATTGTTTTTATTGCTAGCAGATGCAGGAATACATTCAAATAAATCAGGGAGATAAACATCTTCATCCTCCACAGATGCTTTGTCTCCCAAAGCTGGTTCTTCTTCCTTTTCCTCGAGGGTCTGGCCCTCCAACTTCATCAGCTCTTCTTCCCATTTCTCTTCTTCCTTCTTCACAATTTCTGATGCCAGTGACTTCTCACTTATCACCTCCTGAAAGATCTCAAACCCGGGCACCACAATCCCATTGACTTCTACCGGTTCAGGTTCTCCCTGATATCCCGTTGCCTTCACAAAGCATTCCATCAGCTTCAACCTTTTCTTTTTGGCTTTCGGCTCATCCTCATCAGACATGTATCCCAACCATCTCCGGGTAGTCTGCCCTTTAAAGTTTGGTAATGTCGAATTTTTACCCGGCTCGAACTTCATCTTCTCCATGATCCTAACCACCTTAGGATCCTCCAACTCCTCAAAAGTTACCGATACCTGGAACCTCGCAAAAAGCTGTACCTCTAAAGCAGCCACAACATTATCTACTTCAGCTCGGATGGTGACAATCTCTCCCCTGTACGGGAACTTAATAACCTGATGCATAGTGGAGGGCACGCCCCCAAGCTTGTGAAACCATGGCCTTCCCAATAACAAAGCAAAAGTGGCCGGGATGTCCAGCACTGTAAACTCAACTTCATCTTTAATTGGGCACACTTTGACCATTGCCCAAAAGTACCTTCAACTCCCATCTTAATATCATCATAAGCTTTGATGGTCATATTGGAGGGATCCAGATCCGTTGCCTTCATTCCTTACCTTGTCAAAATCTTCAATGGGCATACATTGATGGATGAGCCATCATCTATCATCACACAAGATGTCTTCTTGCCCCTCACCTCAGCCCTGATAAATAGTGGCTTATTATGATTTCTTCCCTCTGCCGGGAGTTCTTCCTCAGAAAAAGTTATTATCTGCAAAGCTTCCTTTTGCACTGATCCGACAAATATAACGGGGTTGGCATCCTCCGTTACCACTATCTTGCTCAAGGCCTCAACCATGGCCCGCCTGTGCTCCTGAGACGAACCCAACAATTCCCAGATACTAACCTGTGCCCGTGTCTTCCTCAACTAACGTAGCACTGCATCCCCCTCGGCATTCTCCATATTTTCAGACAATTCTCTGCCTTCCGTTAACATTTCCTTACCCTTCTCAACTGTATCACTGTAGAAACGCCCGCTGCGTGTCATTCCTCTCACCTCCTCTTCATCACTACTGGAGAAGTCTTCCCAAAAATTATTTCCCTGTTCTGTTTCATCTTCGCTGTTGCTATCCCAAATTCCCAGGCAGAAGGCTTGGTAGTCAAAGGATTTGAGGACAAGGCTTTCGGGCAGGCCTGAGTTTATCATATAGGTTGGTGGTGGGACGAAGTGATAATTCGGCAGGGGGTTTTTGTGTGTGTTTGGCTGTTCTGTTTCAGTGTCAGGTATCTTTTTGGAGTCTATAAGGTCTTGGATTTCATGGCGGAGGCGGGCACAATTGTCAGTGTCATGGCCCTTCTGTTGGTGGAAATGACAATAGTGGTTCAGGTTGAGATGTGGTGGTGGAGGGTGTGGAAGTGGTTTGGTTTCTAAGGGTTTCAGAAGTCCATGTCTCTTTAATTTCTCCAATACCTTAGACAATGGTCTACCCAGGTCGGAGAAACGCCGATTCCGGATAGCAGTAATCTCAGCAGAAATAGGTTTGGCACCTGATGTTCCTCCAACGGGCCACCTATTCAGGCTATAGAACTTTCTTTTCTCAGCTTCTTCTTCTTCAATATCCATGACAGTCTCCCTCAACTGTCAAAAATCAGTAATCATGGAAGTCATCCTCCTCAACTTCCATAGATCGAGGGCTTAATACCATTGATAATAATCTTTATATGGTCCTTCTCTGAGGGCCGAGTCTGCATCTTTAGAAGCTGGCTTCTCCAGCGGTCTACATATTCCTTGAAGCTTTCTTCAGGCTTCTGCTTGGTGTTTTCTAAGTCCCGGAGTGAGAAGTCGATCTCCAGATCTGTGACATACTGTTTCAAAAAGGCCTCTGCCAATTCCCTCCAATCCTCATTGCTCTTCCTCTCCAGGTTGTGATACCATACCACGGGTGCCCCCTCGAGTGACATCCCAAACATTTTCTGAACCTGACGCTTGGATAAACCCACTGAACTCATAACTGAAACATACTGACGGAGATGGACCATCGGATCCCCATTCTCGTTGAACCTGGCCATATCTGGCATCTTGAATTGAGCTGACAACTGTTCTTCAAAGGTCATTGCCTCATAATCTAGCAGGTCTTCATGTTTTCCCCTCATCTTATTGGTAACCGACTCTACCTGATCTCGGAGTTTTTGTAGTTCAGCTTGAGACCTGCCACTTTCCCCGCAGCATATTCAGCCATATCATCATCAAAACTCAGAATATCATCATATTCTCTTATTCGCTCATGTTGGCTATCGGCCTTTTAACAAGTCTTCCATTTTCCCTAACCCAACAGATATCTATGATGGCTCTTAAGACACAAGAGAGTTAACATGATGTGTGTATGCATGAGATGCATGAGATACGTGCGATGTGTGGAACATATAATTCGGCCCATTGTCATTTTAAAGCTTCAATTATATTATTGCAAGGTGCAAACTTGTCCCAGTTGAAAAGGCCCAACAGGTTTACACATTTGCAATAACGTGGTTAAACAACTTCAAATGATAAAGAGCCCAAACACAGGATGGCCCATCGGCATTTCAGAAAATTTTAGCCCAATTGTCATAGGATATGACTCGTCCCAATTTAAATGGCCCAACAAGTTCGCATTTCTGACAAGAAGTCCAACTGAATCCAAATGGTGATGGTCCCAAGCATAAAGAGATAATTCAAACATAAACCAATAATTTCTACAGAGCGGCCCATCGACATTTCAGAAGCTTTTGGCCCAATTGTCATAGGATATGAACTTGTCCAGTTTAAATGGCCCAACAAGCTCGTATTTCTGACAAGAAGTCCAACTGCATCCAAATGAGGATGGTCCACAAGCATAAGTGAATAGTTGCTATAGGTCATACAACTCCGGTCTACATGTAGGTTTGCGGGAGTGTGGACAAAGACTCTCGCTGGCGAAGGATTGCCCACAACTAGGTCTCCCCACTCAAGGGTTCAAGCAACCAAGTGAGCGCACCTTTTTTATACCTTACGGTACGTGCCAACGAGTTATGGTGCGTGATTGACTGTCAAATGGATTTCCCATTATAGATTCCCCAGAGGGAGGGCGGAGTGAACTCTCTTAAAAACCCAAGCCTCTTAGGCTCTTATCGCTTGGTGACAGGAATAAACAATGAGTCCTCCAAATTAGTCCATCACGGTAGGCTACAAGTACATGATTATCTAGGTGCCTTCGCAACTTTTCCTTATAGAAAGGTAGTGAATGAGGGAAGACACCAAACCATTACCTAGCCTTAAAAATGCCTTTGATAAAACCCCTTTCAACCCACGATAGACACGGTTAATTAAAGCACAAATCACAATCATTACAAGGTATTATTTCAGGGCCAATTCTCTATCCCCAGTGGAGTCGCCAGACTGTAGGACACAGATGTTGGACGACGCTGTTCCGGGCTCGCGGCCCAGTCGGGAGTAGGGATTAGCCCATGGGGGAACTAATCCGGAGAAATAACATAGAGTCGCCACCCGGTGTGAACCGGGAAAATGATTTAAGGCCTCACTCACCCCTCGCAAGGGAAGACCTCAAATCGTTGCGTCCATTACTTATGCCACTTGTAATAATGTGATTTGTGCAATAATTTAATCGAATCTAGCAACATACATTCCCAAGGGTATTCTATTTCTAAGCTCACATGCATAAGTACAAGGCTCATATCTAAGTTTGCATATAACCTATGTCCGAATTTATATACAACCTATTTGCATATGACCTATGTCCAAATTTGCATGCATAAAAGTAGATTGAAATAACGATGAACACATAATTTCACAAACGCATTACATTGATGATCATGGAAACGCAAATGGACAGTGTGTACAAGCATGCATATTAAAGAGAGGAAATTAAGTGCATAAATATTGAAGAGAGCTAACTAAACATATGATGGGGAAAGGAATGACTAGGAGAACAAACATGCCTGAAATATGATAAAGGAATATGTCCAGTGTGTGCGCATTCGTGTAGCGTTCGTAAAAGTGTTCGAACGGTAAACATAATACAAGCATTCGAGTAGCGTTTGATAACGCGTTCGAACGATAAACAAAATGTCTGCGTTCGTATAGTGTTTGATAACGCGTTCGAATGGGATGAGACCTGATGCATGATACAATAAAACACATGAATGTTCGAGTAGCGTTCGTAAACGTGTTCGAACGGTAAACAGAAGGTTCACGTTCGTATACTGTTTGAGAACGTGTTCGAACGGGATCGACCTGATGCATGATAGGACAAAGAAAATACGTGCGTGTTCAAGTAGCGTTAGTAAACGCGTCTGAACGGTAAACAGAAGGTTTGTGTTCGCATAGCATTCAAGAACACGTTCGAACGGGACTAAACCAGATGCATGATAAAATAAAGAAAACATATGCGCGTTCGAGTAGCGTTTGTAAACGCGTTCGAACGGTAAATAGAAGGTTCGAGTTCGTATTATAGCGTTCGAGAATGCGTTTGAACGGGATAAGACCTGATGCATGATAAAACAAAGAAAACATATGCGCGTTCGAGTAGCGTTCGTAAACGCGTTCGAACAGTAAACAGAAGGTTCGAGTTCTTATAGCGTTCGAGAACGCGTTCGAACGGGACAAGACATGATGCATGATGACGACACAACACATACATAAATAGGAAAATCCACAATGTAGGACCTCGTGTGCCCGATGGAACTGTTAGTGTTCCTAGAACATGCTAAGGATCTAATAAGCATGAAAACAAGTGATTAAGATCATTATAAGTTGCGGAAATACTTACAACGAACGGATTTGAGCTTTTAAAATTTGAGAAGAGAACTCCAAGTTCCAAGCTTAAAGTGTTGATTCCAACTCTTGAAGATTTTTCCCTATCACCTTTGTTGATCTTTGAAGTGCTAGCTAACTTGATTTTGCCACAAAATCAATGAGAAGAAGAACAAGAAGCTCACGCCCAAGCCATGTGTTTCTAGGGTTTGTATTTTGTTCAAGTGTTACTAAATGAGAGAGAGAGATGCCTTTTGGTAAAAACCAATTTACCCTTTTCACCTAAACAAGGTGGTTGGGTAAATGGTTTCACCAAAACCATTCCAAGGTGGTTGGAAAGTAAATGGTTTGGCATAAATGCCAAATACCCTCCCAACTACCACATGTGAAGTGGGCCCCACATTTGAATTCAAAATTCAAATGTCTCTACGAACATTTACCGCGGCTCGGATCCGTTTAATCCGATTAAACGAACTTTCGTCGCTAAATAATTAAATCTAATTTAATTAAATAACGATGCCTCGCAAATATATTATGAACGTCGTTTACGAATGAATTCTAAATTAATTCGTTCGTTCGTATTAAAGTCTGACTTTAATTTCATAATGAAATCCAATTCATATTAATATATCCGATATATTAATTTTAGCCCATACGAATAAATTAAATAGAAAAATCAAATTTAACTATTAAATTTATTTTACCGATTAATTCCAAATTAATCGCGTTCTCTCTCTTCCGAACACATTTAATCCCAGATTAAATAAAGCTTCAATTAATCCCAGATTAATTTTCTCTCTCTTAATTAATCCCAGATTAATTCTAATCGAGTCAACTGTCATCGGTGAATCTTTGGGAAGCGACCCAAGAGATCTCTGGATATGTTGGCAGTAAATCCGGTTATCGAACTATCCGATAAAGTGAGTACCTCGTACCACGTGCTTACCGATTTACAAGACATGGTTGGCTTCTAGCAAAGCACCGTGCCTACCCAATTCTCCAGAAATATTCTTATTGGATATATATAATCTATGTCAGGCGTAGTATACTTCGTATTGCGTATAGCGATCCAGTATCAGATGTCACGTGAAAGGCTTGGGGCTGGAATAGTGTCTGCCCCGTACGAAGCACATATCGGATATCAAGCAACTAGTCTCTTTGAATCGGATAACCATGACCTTGTCATATTATCTCGATGGTTGCAACACTATAGAGAACTAGTTCTGAAACCCTGCGTGATCATCATCTCCATATGTCTGAAGTGATACTTCCATCTTGACATCACATCCAATACACTACGATTCTCAATAAACCTAGTAGAGGCGTCCACAGAACCTGTTAAAGCCCTGGACGACCAAAACAAAAGTTTACCGATTGTCGCAAGTACTAGCGATGCAAGTCTCAGGTTAAGACCAAATAAACCTACCCTGAAGCGGACTCACATAGACACATATACATACTACCAATGGGATTCCGCGGGGTCTATCCAGAGCGAAGCTATTTTCCGTACCATCGGTAAAACACAACCTCCTATCGCACTTGCATAAGTATCCAATACTTAATCATATGAGAACTGTGCCGTTATGCCCTCACAACGCGCACAAGTGCAATACTAGTCTATTCCGCATTATCGATGTCCAGTCTCGATAATACTACTACTAGGGATATTTAATGATTAAACATTTATGGATTGATACTGTCTTATATCATCTCAATCTGGAACTAATCATAAGGACTTCTACTATTTCTATATCAGAGTAAATAAATTACGAAATAGTAAAAGACAATTTCATTACTACATAGTTAATTTTGTACAAAAACACAATGTCTTTTACAAACAGTGACGCTATGGGTCATAATTGTCTAACAATCTCCCACTTGGCCTATAGCCAGTCACTCAAGCATCTAATACCTGAACTATGTATATGTTTCTCAAACTTCTGTTGTGAAATAGCTTTCGTCAGCGGATCTGCAATGTTATCATCTGATGCGACCTTCTCGATCTTCACATCGCCACGATGTATGATCTTACGAATCAGATGGAAACGTCGAAGAACATGCTTGGATCATTGATGAGACCGTGGTTCCTTAGCCTACGCTATAGCCTCGTTATTGTCACAATACAATGGAACGGGCTCAGCTGCTAACGGAACTACTCCTAATCCAATTAGGAATTTACGGATCCAAACTACCTCTTTTGCTGCTTCAGCTACTGCAATATACTCTGCTTCTGTTGTTGAATCGACAACGGTCTCTTGCTTGGAAGATTTCCAGCTCACTACTCCGTTGTTCAAACAAAATATGTACCCGGATTGCGACTTAGAGTCATCTTTATCGGTTTGGAAACTTGCATCGGTATACCCAGTTACCTCAAGTTCTCAATCTCCATAAACTAAGAAAGCATCCTTAGTTCGTCTAAGATACTTAAGGATGTTCTTAACCGCCATCCAGTGACCATCACCTGGATCGGCCTGATAATGACTACACATGCTTAAAGCATACGAGACATCAGGTCGCGTACATATCATGGCATACATGATCGATCCGACTGCCGAGACAAATGGTATCCGACTCATGTTGTTTCTCTCATCTTGAGTTTTAGGACACATGTCCTTAGATAGAGTGATGCCATGTGACACTGGTAACAGTCCCCTCTTGGACTTATCCATGTTGAATCTTTTCAACACTTTGTCAATGTACGTGCTCTGGGGGAGTCCAAGTAGCTTTCTAGATCTATCCCGGTAGATCTTTATTCCTAGAATATAGGTTGCTTCTCCCAGATCTTTCATGGAGAATTTTCATGAAAGCCAAGCTCTTCACGATGTTAACATGGGAATGTCATTGCCTATAAGAATACATCGTCAACATAAAGGAAATAAAAGTCAGTGCTCTCCCACTAACCTTCTTGTATACACAAGGATCATCTTCGTTTTGAATAAAATCATATTCTTTTATGATCTCATCAAAACGTTGGTTCCATGACCGCGATGCTTGCTTCAGTCCATAAATGGACCGATTTAACTTACAAACCTTGTTTGCAAGTTTAGGCACGATAAAACCGTCAGGCTGTTGCATATAAACATCCTCCAAAAGGTTTCCGTTAAGGAAAGCGGTTTTAACGTCCATCTGCCATATCTCGTAATCGAAATATGCAGCAATAGCAAGCATTATCCGAATGGATTTAATCATGGCAACGGGTGAGAAAGTTTCATCGTAATCGACACCATGTCGTTGACGATACCCCTTCGCTACAAGCCTAGCTTTGTACGTTTGTACGTTGCCATCCATGTCGGTCTTCTTCTTGAAGACCCATTTGCATCCAATAGGCTTTACGCCTTCTGGTGCATCAACCAGTGTCCAAACTTGGTTGGTATACATGGAATCCATTTCGGACTTCATGGCTTCTTGCCATAAAGCGGAATCGATATCTTGTATCGCTTCCTCATACGTAGCCGGTTCAGTATCCTCAATGAGATTAATATCTACATGAGGTGAGATCAGAAACCCATACCTCTCAGGTTGTATCCTGACTCTCTCCGACCTACGCGGTCCTTGTGTAATAGAAGATTGTGGTACAGTCTCATCCCGGATGGACTGTTCTTGTTCCGTTGAGGATTCTATGCCAGGAACAGTATCACTCCGATTTTCTATCAAGTTCTACTTCCTCCCACTAACCACTGCATTTAGGAATTCCTTCTCAAGGAAAACCGCATGTAGAGCAACAAATACTTTGTTCTCTCGTGGGTGATAGTATAGTAATATCCTTTGGTTTCCCTAGGATATCCTACGAATAGGCATTTATCGATTTGGGCTCAAGTTTGGTACCTTCCAAACGTTTGACGTATGCCCAGCATCCCCAAATCTTCAGGAATGAGAAACCCGGTTTCTTTCCTGTCCATATCTCATACGGAGTCTGTTGTACAGACTTTGACGGAACCTTATTAAAATAAGAATTGCACTGTTTAATGCATATCCCCAGAAGGAAATAGGTAGCTCAGTGCGACTCATCATAGATTAATATGTCCAACAAAGTTCGGTTTCTCCGTTCGGAGAACACCGTTTAATTGCGGTGTCCAGGAGGAGTCCACTGTGAAAGAATATATTCTTGTCAAGTAATCTAGAAACTCATTGCTCAAGTATTCGCCACCACGGTCCGACCGCAAAATCTTTATACTCCTGCCGGTCTGTTTTTCAACTTCGTGTCGAAACTCTTTGAATTTCTCAAAAGTTTCCGACTTGTGTCTCATAAGATACACATAACCATAACGTGATGCATCATCCGTAAAGGTTACGAAGTATTCATATCCACCTCTAGCCTGGCTAGACATGGGCCCACAAACGTCACTATGAACGAGGGCTAACAGTTCGGTGGCGCGTTCACCCTTACCGCTAAAAGGTGATTTAGGCATTTTGCCTAATAAGCAAGATTCGCAGACGTCATATGAATTTGGATCAAATCCGTCCAAGTACCCACTCTTCGAAAGTGTGGATATGCGAGTCTTGTTTATGTGTCCCAGACGACAATGCCACATATAAGTTTCATCTTTGTTACTCGTTTTAAGCCATTATATGTTTGAGATTGATTTATATTCAAAATATAAAGACCATTATTAGCATCAGCAGAACATATCTCAAAATCATCTTTATAAACAAAACACCCAGTGTTCGGAATACAAAAGTGTACCCGCATTGGGTCAAACAAGATACAGAGATAATATTCCTAGTCAAACTAGGTACATAATAACAATCTGAAAGTTTAAGTACATGCCCGAAGGGCAGTTCTAAAACAAAAGTGCCAACGGCCAAAACGGCGACTGGTGCCCCATTTCCGACGCGTAGATCAATCTCCCCTGAGGCCAGTCTCCTGCTAATCTGCAGATCCTGCACATCAGTACATATATGAGTACCACAACCAGAATCAAAAATCCAATTTTTTAAACTAGAAGTAGTCATGTTTATCTCAATAACAAACATACCTGAAGCCGGTGCCTTGCCCGCTTTAATCTCCTTCTGGAGCGCCTTGTACTCGCGGCAGTCACGCTTCCAGTGACCCCGCTTGCCGCACTGGAGGCAAACATCCTGAGATTTGTCCTTAGGCTTCCCAGAAGCCTTTGACGATTTGGCATTGCCCTTTCCTTTATGCTTCTTCTTCTTCACACCTCCAGTCGCCTTGAGCCCAGCCCTCGGTGTATGAGATGTCGAAGCAAAGTGCGCCTCGCGCTTGTTGCCCTTAAGCAGCTCCTTTTCGGCTTCCTTGAGAACTGACAATAAGTCTCCAAGAGTATCATCAGTGTTCATCAAATTATAGTTTATGATGAACTGTCTCCAAGTGTCGGGGAGAGATTGCAGGACCATATCTATGGTAATCTCAGCCTCAAAGACTATCCCCATCTCAGCCAGCTCATCTATGTCAGCAATCATCTGTGCCACATGGGACTCAACAGACATGCCTTCTGACAAACGTGAACGGAAGAGCTTCTTTACTAACTCATATCTCCGTGACCTTCGGTTAGATCGGTGAAGATCTTGCAACCTTGCCAACATGTTATAGGGATCCAAGTCCCTGTTCTGTCGACGGAAATGCTGAGTCATAGAAGCAAGCATAATAGACTGAGCAGTATCACAATCATCGCTGTGAGTCTTCCAAAGCTCCAGCTCAAGTAGCTCATCAGGTTTGGGCTTAGGCCCAAGAGGTCTTTGTATAGTATATAGTAGCCTCTCGGCTCCAAGGACTATCCTTAGATTCATTTCCCAATCGGCAAAGTTCGTGCCCTTGAAGACATTTTTTCCCATGATAATGTCTCGGACTTTTCCATTTCCAGTCATCTTGGCTACGATAGTCCAACTATCTAGTCAACGATATTTGGGTACAGTCTAACTTTTACAGGAAACATAACATTGTATTAGCCCAACTAAAATAATTTTGACGAAATAATTTGAAAGCGCGTAAAGCTAAGTATCTGAATGAAATTGCAAATTCAATACTAGCCTCCCATTATTTTTCGGCGAGTCTCTAACCCTCTGTCGAGTACTCGGGAAACCTAGTTTCCTAGTGGGCTAGGATCCCGTTAAATAACACACAACCTTGACTTTGGCCAACAAGCTGTATGATATTTAACTAGGTAGATCTCTAAGATCAATTGGATCTCATCCAATTCCTAGATCCGGTAGGTGGACCTCCAAGTCCGAAACATATATACAATATATATGCCAATATATCCAATATATTTTCCTAACCTTTTTCCTCTGAATCAACTAAGCCTTGGCTTTGGCACAACAAGCTTAATGATTCCAGTTAAGCGGGACCCATTGACATGGAAAGCTTCGTAATCAATGTCGATGGACAAGAAGTGATCTTGACTTTGGCCAACAAATCACGACTTGGACAAGACACCGATATGGAAAACTCTCATGATTCAAACACATCCGCAATTGACAAAGGTCTTGACTTTGGCCAACAAACCAATGCCAACTTTGGATCTTGAGTAAGAATCACTCAACGGAAGGAAAAACGCTTAATATATTTTGAGGGTTTTTTCGCGTAAATTGGAAACCAATTTATTATCTTTGTTAAGGTCTCATCATACACCCTTAAGCATGCTTCTAAAACATTATAAAGCGCACAAAGTAAATTAATAATGATATGCGGATGGATATGTCACAAATTGTTCCTAGAACAAATCACTCTCTTTCCTCTCCCCGGCTAGAACTATTCTAACTTCTACCCAATAACATAATACAATAAAGAAACCTCATTTACATTGAGGGGAATTGGTGAGAAGAGAAATACAAAGAATAAGGAGATAAAAGGCTGGACACGCATGTCCAATTTAATAAATTCTAAATTTATTACAATTTCCAAAATTGCCCTCACCCTTCTAATATCCATCCGATATACATTATTCATACAACACATTCATGTAATCATACAAAACATGTTATTCACATCAATCTAATCCAATTAATTAATCTTTGAATTAATGATCATCCAATGTTCAAACAACGATTTGATTTGCGCGAGTCAAACTCGTTTAAGAATAAATACTCAAAGTAAGTATTCTTGAATTATTTTGAACTACAACTTTAAATCCAATTTATTTGTATTCAATACTAATTCCAATTTAATTCCAAATTAAATATTTACACTTATTTATTTGCCTTAAAGACTTGGATTCCAAATCCAATCTTAATGGGTCTCAAAGGCCCAATAACATCCAATGTCATTTTAATTAAAGTCCAATGGGCTTTTAATTGATTCTTAAGGCATGGGCTTTGGCCATAATGGATCAAACCCAAAATGCCAAGGCCCAATAGGAATCACCCTATTGCCAACAAATCAATTTAGGCCCATTAGGCCCAATTAAATTCTTTAAAGTGCCAAGTGATGTATTTGGACTTTATGGAATGGTTTTGGGCCCAATTGGATCCAATCCAAAAGTCCAAAACCAAACTTGGTCAAACCAAGCCCATTAAGCCCCAAATACACACTTTTAGCCCAATTCATTTTAAAGGCTTATTAACATAATTATAATATTCCAAATATCACAATTATTTTAATTAAAGTGTATTAGCCATGATTAATTAATTAAACTCAATATTTCCAAAATACCAATTAACTTAATTAATCATGCTTAACCAACAATTTATGCTCAACACAAATTGAAGCCAAAATCATCATTTCATGCTCAACACAAATTAAAGCCAAATACATCATTTCATGCTCAACATGCTCTTTGATTTTAACATAAACATTATTGACTTTGATTCTAATCCATCAAACCAACAATCAACATTTAACATGCATTTAAACACTCATTTTATGTTACAAAAATTAAAAACTGCAGTCCACTGTACAGTCATGATTCGGCCAATGGAGTAATTTTTTTTTATTTTTGATTCATTTGATTTGTCTCAAATCTAATCATGCATAACTCTAAGTTATCATATTCTAAGCATGCTCAAAGCATCAATTTAAAAGAATCATGTTCAAAACATAAAAGCCCCAAATTTTAGGCTCAAGAACCCTAAAAATTTTCATGCTTAAAATTGGCTCTGATACCATTGTTAGTGTTCCTATAGAACATGCCAAGGATCTAATAAGCATGAAAACAAGTGATTAAGATCATTATAAGTTGCGGAAATACTTACAACGAACGGATTTGAGCTTTTAAAAATTTGAGAAGAGAACTCCAAGTTCCAAGCTTAAGTGTTGATTCCAACTCTTGAAGATGTTTCCCTATCACCTTTGTTGATCTTTGAAGTGCTAGCTAACTTGATTTTGCCACAAAATCAAAGAGAAGAGAACAAGAAGCTCACGCCCAAGCCATGTGTTTCTAGGGTTTGTATTTTGTTCAAGTTTTAAATGTGAGAGAGAGAGATGCCTTTTGGTAAAAACCAATTTACCCTTTTCACCTAAACAAGGTGGTTGGGTAAATGGTTTCACCAAAACCATTCCAAGGTGGTTGGAAAGTAAATGGTTTGGCATAAATGCCAACTACCTCCCAACTACCACATGTGAAGTGGGCCCCACATTTGAATTCAAAATTCAAATGTCTCTACGAACATTTACCGCGGCTCGGATCCGTTTAATCCGATTAAACGAACTTTCGTCGCTAAATAATTAAATCTAATTTAATAAATAACGATGCCTCGCAAATATATTACGAACGTCGTTTACGAATTAATTCTAAATTAATTCGTTCGTTCGTATTAAAGTCTGACTTTAATTTCGTAATGAAATCCAATTCATATTAATATATCCGATATATTAATTTTAGCCCATACGAATAAATTAAATAGAAAAATCAAATTTAACTATTAAATTTATTTTACCGATTAATTCCAAATTAATCGCGTTCTCTCTCTTCCGAACACATTTAATCCCAGATTAAATAAAGCTTCAATTAATCCCAGATTAATTTTCTCTCTCTAATTAATCCCAGATTAATTCTAATCGAGTCAACTGTCATCGGTGAATCTTTGGGAAGCGACCCAAGAGATCTCTGGATATGTTGGCAGTAAATCCGGTTATCGGACTATCCGATAAAGTGAGTACCTCGTACCACGTGCTTACCGATTTACAAGACATGGTTGGCTTCTAGCAAAGCACCGTGCCTACCCAATTCTCCAAAAATATTCTTACTGGAATATATATAATCTATGTCAGGCGTAGTATATGTCGTATTGCGTATAACGATCCAGTATCAGATGTCACGTGCAAGGCCTGGGGCTGGAATAGTGTCTGCCCCGTACGAAGCACATATCGGATATCAAGCAACTAGTCTCTTTGAATCGGATAATCATGACCTTGTCATATTATCTCGATGGTTGCAACACTATAGAGAACTAGTTCTGAATCCCTGCGTGATCATCATCTCCATATGTCTGAAGTGATACTTCCATCTTGACATCACATCCAATACACTACGATTCTAAATAAACCTAGTAGAGGCGTACACAGGTTAGGTAATGAATACTGGAGCGAAGCTGTTTTCCAAACTACCGATGCGATGCAAGTCTCAGGTTAAGACCAAATACACCTACCCTGAAGCGGACTCACATAGACACATATACATACTACCAATGGGATTCCGCGGGGTCTATCCAGAGCGAAGCTGTTTTCCGTACCATCGGTAAAACACAACCTCCTATCGCACTTGCATAAGTATCCAATACTTAAACATATGAGAACTGTGCCGTTATGCCCTCACAACGCGCACAAGTGCAATACTAGTCTATTCCGCATTATCGATGTCCAGTCTCGATAATACTACGACTAGGGATATTTAATGAT
The DNA here is from genome assembly GCA_019454045.1 of Zanthoxylum bungeanum. NCBI lineage: Eukaryota > Viridiplantae > Streptophyta > Magnoliopsida > Sapindales > Rutaceae > Zanthoxylum > Zanthoxylum bungeanum. The sequence continues at coordinate 96,852 of SKCR01017602.1, forward strand.
TAAACCTTTATGGATTGATACTGTCTCATATCATCTCAATCAGGAACTAATCATAAGGACTTCTACCATTTCTATATCAAAGTAAATAAATTACGAAACGGTAAAAGGCAATTTCATTACTAAATAGTTAATTTTGTACAAAAACACAATGTCTTTTACAAACAGTGACGCTATGGGTCATAATTGTCTAACAGAAACATGTTTCCCATTTATCGGGTACACCTCGTCCGGGCGGTAAATGGTAAACCATCATGGAAAAGGTAGCCTTTTAGGCATTCCTCGAATAGAGGACCTTTAATCCACCTAGTTAGCCCATGCGCACAAGAATGTGCATGCGTAAATAAAGAATGATATGCAAAAGGTAAATGACATAATAAAAGGCACGGCAAAAAAACATCGTGGTAATGTAGCCTTCAGGCATTTTCCCTCGAATATAGGACCTTTGATCCACCCTAGAGCCCATCGCATTATGTTTGTTGTCAACCATGCATATAAAATAAGACAAACAATAATATAGGACCTTGTTTGCTCGATTCCACCTATCTCACATTCAATCCACATACTCAGTCCGGGCGGCAAAACATCGTGGCGTGGAAAATGTAGCCTTTTGGTGTTTCCCTCGAGTAGATGACCTTTAATTCATCCTAGTTGCCCATGCACACTATATCATCATGCCATAAATAAGCACATGCAGCAGAAAGCAATAGCATACTAATGACTAAATCATGCTTAAAAGATAAATAACATGCTAGCCCCCCAATCATGCTCGAATACAAGATTGGATGAAACAAAGTGTGTGAATCTCTCAAGTGATATGTGGTTTTGTATCTCGAGTGCAAACCGCAATACCGTCCATTCGGATTCGGCTACGAAATTTACATCTGGGTTTCCATCCGATATACCACAAGAGAGAACATGTATTCCGTTCACCCGGAATTCACATCATGCATCAACAAACGACTCTCAAGCTATAATATATTAAAATAAATAAAAAAACGAAGAATAATAAATAAAGAAGGTGCCCTCAGGTCTAACCTCTTAGGTCGTCTCTCGAAAGTGCGTTACACGGCCGTCGGAAGGGTTGATGCTCCTTAACTCCTCTGGTCCACGGTCTACTGCTCTCGTTCACTGCTTCGGTGTTTTGACCTGTTGTTTCCTCTATTTTACTGCTATTTTGCTGCTGTTTTGCTGCTGTTTCTTACGGAAATTTAAGGGTTTTAAAGTGTAGTTTTTTTTGTCACTGTTTTGCTATATTAAGGGACTGTTTTGGGGGTGATTCGTTCACTGTTTTGGGGTGATTTAGGACTTTTTTACGTGAAGGTATGGCTGGTATGGGGGGTTCGTTTATGCGGCAATTGATGGGTTATTTGGTGAGTGTTTCTGTGATGGTGGAGTAGGGTATGAGAGAAAATTATTTGTTTTCTTCTTGCTTTTTTTTTTATCTTGGGCGTGTGAACTAGGTAGGCAAGGGTGCTAATGCTTTGCAGAATTTCTTGTGATTTTTGTGTATGTGCTTTTTTGTGAGAATGAGTTCGGTGTGAAAGGTTGGTTTAGGCTTATTTTATAGGCAAAGGCTAGGGTTTCTAAGGTTTGAATAGGAATGGATCAAGTAATTATGGGGGGGGAATATTTTGATTAGTGTCTCACAAGGAAAAATCTTCTTAAGTTAGGGAGGAGATTTGGTTTGATTGGGAAGGTGATATAATTGATTTGTTTATTTAGGTATGTGAATTATTTAGATTGGGATGTGATTTATTTAATTTAGGAAGGATATTATTTTAATTTTTGACATGTTTTAAATGTTTTAATTATTTTTGGGTGGGTTTTGGTGGGCTAAATGGGCTTGGGCGTGAGGCTAGCAACAAAACCAAAAGTACCGACACCATTCGAACACCTATTCAAACGCTGCACCAACGCCCGCAATCTGCTTGACGTTCGAACGTGTTCATGAACGAAAGCAATGAACATGTGAATTGAATCCGATGACATACTTATTCTGAATTTCCCCTTCCGACATTCGTTTCCCGTGACTTTTGCAACCTAAAGGGTAGTGCCTCCGTACGAGACTCATCATCGGGACTTATATGCAAAATGCAGTGCCTACACCGTACACTTGCGGTACTATATAAAATATCGCAATTGTGGTGAAAGTCGGTAAAACGTTCATGGTATTGGGAAGAAAGCGGCTTAGAAGATATTACGATATTTCCCATTAGTGCCCAGGCTACAGAGGTTGTTCATGTCACGACACACAACGACTGATATGATGTGGCATCATGAAAAGAGGATCGGTGCGGATGGCATACTCAGACATCTTGTGGATGGAACCGAGTGGAAGGAATTTGATAACATGTAACCCTATTTCGCTGAGGACCCTCGTAATGTCAGGTTAGGCCTCGCCTCCGATAGTTTTAACCCGTTTGGGAATATGTACAACTCTTACAGCATGTGGCCCGTAATTTTTATTCCATATAACTTACCTCCACGGAAATGTATGAATGATATGTTCATGTTTATGTCATTGCTTATCCCTGGTCCATGTTTCCCTAGTAAAAATATGAATATTTACTTGAGACCATTAAGAGTAAGGGGATGTGTATTTGGATAATGATGTTTATATGTTACAGTTTGTTAGTAAACTAGTGCTTATAACAATATGTAATTCGTTTATATTTCTTGGAAACTTGTACTTATAACAATATGTAATTCCTTTATTAGTTATGAAAATCATGTTTTTGTGTGTATGTTTTGATGAACATTATGTTTATAAATCTTTTTGTGATATTAGTAATGCATAAAGCCTATTAGTAAAGCCTTTATGTGATGTTGCTGGTTTGCAAACAGCAGCAGCAAATGCTACTGCTATTCTAGTGAAAGATTTTGTTTCTTATTTTGCAAATGGCACCGGGCAATCACAAACGCACTACTTTGACTCCATCTACATCTGCAAGGACATATGTCGCTGTTGGGGTCTCTTCTAGCACATGTGACTCGAGTACAACGAATGGTCGAGGACGCACATATGGCCTGGGGTTGGTTATGCATATTAAGGCCCACAACAGCATCCAGATAGAGATATCGGATGATGGAAAAAGACAGATCTGACAATATTCTTCATCATTTACCAATGCCATAGGTGCTACTGCTCGGTATGAAGCTCCATTAAACTACGTTTCTTGGAGAAATATCCTGTGGGAGACGAAAATCAACCATATCTTCCCGATACTACTTGTGAGTAAACTTACAGTATTGAGTTTTCGTTATATTATGTTATCTTTAAATTAATATTTTATATTTAATTTTTACTTGGTTGCTATTCCTGCAGGAGTGGATCTGAGCAAATTAAACGTCCAGAAGTCTCTTGACCACCACATGAGGAAAAGTTATAAGAATTATAGGAAAAAAGTCATGAAACCGATATTCGACGAACATTGGCATTTGGATGCTCCACAACACAAGTATAATTTTATAAATGAGCAAGATTAGATATTCTTGTGTGAGCTTTGGTCTAGCGAGAAACACTGAATAATTTTTAAAATAATACAAAATTGATAATTCTCTTCGTTTTTGTTCCTTACAGTGTTGTTAAATATAGAATAAATGTCATGCAAATGCAGAGAATCGAAGTCACCCGCGTTTCAACAACCATGAAAGTTCCAAGTCATTTATCCAACACCGTGCCAAATATTTTGAGGTAAATATATCTTAAACAGTTCATTAATTTTACTAATGTCTAATAATCAGCTTATGCTTTTTAGCAGAGTAGCACAAGTGAGGTGCAATTATTTTCAGAGTTTTTCTGAGTGACGCACTACAATGAGAAGAAGAAATGGGTCAATGAAGAAGCTGAACGTTGCTACGTAAGTTTAAGTATTTAAAATAAATATAATATTATTTTAAATTGAATTTTTTCTTTTCAAATTTGAACATTAACTTAATTTTTTTTAAACAGAACGAAATGGTGGAGCTCCAGCGACAAACTCAGGAGATAAGGTCCGAACCTCTACTAGATGAGGAGTTGTCGCAATTGATTTTCAAGAATCAGATAGCGTACAACGTCAGACTTGGCACTCGTAAGAAGCCGACGTCATCTAGACACACTACTGTTCTTCTCATACTGACTTATGCTTTCGAGAACAACTAGCCAACACCCATATTAGGCTAGAAAATACCGAAGACGAGCTGAAGAAGACTCATGATAAGCTACTGCAGGTCAAGGTGGACCACCAAAGGAAGATGCAGGAGTTCGACCAACAGATAAGGTATTTCCGGGAGATGATGAAGGCCTCACTCGGCCGGAGTGAATCGGGCTCGATCGCCCCTCCATCACAGCAGCAATAAATTTTATTTTCATTTGTATAAACATTCACAGTAGAGAGTTTTAATAGACTATGTATTTATTTTATTTAATAAATTTTAATTATAATAACAAAATAATTATTTGAATAAAAATAATTGTACTATTATTCAGTAAATTTTTTTTATAATAATATTTTTTCAAAATATTATATTGAATATTTCGGAGAAAAAGTACGTTAAATAATAAATTTGTTATACCCTTTAGCGTCGAATTATTCGATGCTAATAGTAATACAAAATAATATTTATATTTTAATATTTTATATCTTTTAGCGTCGAAAATATTCGTCGCCAATAGGCACTTTAGCGTCATAAATTATAATTTTTCGTCGAAATATTTTGGACGCAAAATGTTAGATTTTAGCGTCGAAATTATTCATTGCCGAAATAGGTCATTTAGCGTCGAACATTTTTGTCGAAATATTTTGGACGCAAAATGTTAGACTTTAGCGTTTAAATATTCTATTCCGACATTAATTGTCATTCTCGTCCACATTTTGGTGTTGAAATTTGGCGTCGAAATTATTCAACGCCAATTACCTTCAGCGTCAAATTGGTGAATTTTAACGTCGATATGTTTCGACGCCAAATACGTTATTTCTTGTAGTGTACTCCATGCCAGTATAGGTCTCTTCTTAAGTACAAATGATTTATGTGTGTTAGATCGATTGTTGAACAATATTATGAATTGCTGGGCTCAAAATTCAAAACTTGAATAGCAATTTGATCAAATTAAACCCACACATCATTGCTAGTGACACAATGGGAATTAAGTATCAATCTAGTTAGAATATAACATCTTACTTTAATGATTCATCTATTGGAGAAGCCATTTTACTAAAAAAATAAAAATAAAAGAGCTCATATTAAAATATCATCACTATTCTAGAAAACGTTATGGTTATGTTTATTAAATTTTTTCCCTCATTCATACCCATTTGGAGGCATCTGTCTTGGTCATTAAAAATTGTTACTTACCTAATAACTTAAAATTTTGTATCTAAGTGTTTCGCAAACTATGATAAATTAGACTACGAAAGCTTTATGCTTAAGAGGTGAAAAATATAGCTGTGATATTTAGATAGAATAACTTGACAGAAACATTGGTAAACAAATGCCGATTTACTCATGTTGATGGTGGTTTTTCACCTCGTTGAAGATTCGAATACTAATGAGGGACAATACTTAGCCCAAAATGGATAATAAAGCCCAAGAGACTGGAGAGATAGACGGAGTTTGACAAAAGAACCCGACCTTGTGGTATAGGAGAGTTATCGTAAATGAATGAGTTTTTTGACGATGAAGCAGGTTAGTATGCCGACCTAACCTAATGAAGAAGTGATGAATTTGGGGGTATTTGAGGATTTGTGGAAACCGACCTGAGGGGACTTTATCAGCAGAGCCCAACCTAGTTGAAAGAGTTAGATGGAGCTTTAACAAGTATCATCTCCCTCGATATGCCAACCCGGGAACAACGATGGCATCCCAGGTCAACCTATATTGAAGTCATATGACATATGCCCTAATTGAGGAGATGGGCTTCTATAGGCCTAAGTCATATGACGTATGCCCTATCTGTGAGTTTGGGCTTCTAGATGGCTAATGATAACATAAGTTGATCGATGGCTCTCTTTAAAGGAAGACTCCACCAGCTATTAATAGGATCAAAACAGTACCAGAGCAGTTGAATCATAGGTTGTCGCAGCAACAAAGTGTGTAGTTGTGGTTAAAAGGTTGTAATGATAGATTTCTGCCGATAAGGGTGGTTGAACATATTGAAAGTATAGCTGTTTGTTGAGTGGTTGGGGAAAGCAGCATGGGGGCAATGATGACCTTGTGACAACGGCTAACATCATGGGTTGGTAGAATATTAGATTTGGGAGACTATATAAATGGCTTGAAGTATCAGATTCAAGGATTAACAAATTTTGTTTCACACAACTGTTTGACAATTATGACCCATAGCATCACTATTTGTAAAAGACATTGTGTTTTTGTACAAATTAACTATGTGACAAAAGGAAATTGCTATTTTATCATTATTGTAATTGGATTACTTGGATATATATTAATAATAAAAGTCCATATGATTAAATCAGATTATTAAGATATGAGACAGTATTAATCCACGAACGGTTTAATCATTAAATATCCCTAGTCATAGTATTATCGAGACTGGACATTGATAATATGGAATAGACTAGTATTGCACTTGTGCGCGTTATGGAAGCTTAACGGTATAGTTCTCATATGTTTGGGTATTGGATATTTATGCAAGTGTAATAAGAGGTTCTGTTAGCCGTTGGATAGGGAACAGTTCGCTCTGGATAGACCCACTCGGAATCTCATTTGTAGTATGACTATGTGTCTTTGGGAATCCGAATCAGGGTAGGTGTATGTGATCTTTAACCTGAGACTTACGTCGCTATTACTTGCGACAATCAGTTTGCTTTGGTATTGGTCGTCCGAAGCTTTAACAGGTTCTGTGTACGCCTGTATTGGGTTTACTGAGAATCATAGTGTATTGGATGTGATGTCAAGATGGAGTATCACTTCAGTCATATGGAGATAATGGTCACACAGGATACAGTACTAGTACTCTTAAAAGCTGCAGCTATCGAGAAAGTATGACTAGGTCATGACTTTCCGATTACGGAGACTAGCTACGCGGGATCCGATAGATGCTTCATACGAGGCAGACACAGAGCCAGCCCTAGGCCTAGCATATGACATCCGATACTGGATCGTATTATGCATTACATAGTATTACTACTCCTGATACAGATAATATTCCTCCGCATATTTTTCTGGAGAATTTGGTAGGCACGGTGCTTTGCTAGAAGCCAACTATGTCTTGTAAATCGGTGAGAACATGGTACGGGGTACGCACGTGTTCGGATAGTCCGACAACCGTATTTACTGCCATCATATCCATGAATCTCTTGGGTCGCTACCCAAAGATTCACCAATGACATTTGACTCGAATATAATTAATCCGGGATTAATTATGAGAGAGAAAATTAATCTGGGATTAATTGCGGTAAGAATTAATCTGGGATTAAATTCGTTTAGAAGAGAAAACGCGATTAATTTAGAATTAATCGATAAAATAAATATAATAATTAAATTTGATTTTTTTATTTTATTTATTTATTTGGGCTAAAATAATATATCTGATATATTAATTGAAATTGAATTTCAATATGAAATTAAAATTGGATTTTAATTCGAGCGAACGAATTAATTTGGAATTAATTCATAAGCGACTATCGTAATAATTTTTCTAGGCATAATTATATAATTAAATTAGATTTAATTATGTAGCGACGTCAAATTCGTTTAATTTGGAATTAAACGAACTCAGGCCCAAGTCTAGTTGTGTGTTGTGTAAGCCAACTCAAATTTTGAATTTAAAGTGGTGGGACCCACTTCACTTACATCAATTGTCACAAATGTGATGTGGGTAGTTCGCAAAATAAAATGTAGCATTTAAAACTCAACTACCAACTTTAATTTTACACATACCAAGTTTTGGAAACTTAAAAACCAATTCACTTCTCTCTTTCCTCTTAATGTCGTGAGTTACTTCTTCTCTCCATTGAATTTTTGCTTCAAAGTTTTGATCAAGCTAGCACTTGGAGAGTATTTGAAGGTCATAGGGAAACTCACCCAAGAGTTCAAACAACAAATCAAAGCTTGGAGCTTCATCTCAAACAAGGATATTTTTGAAATCTCCCTACATCAATGTAAGTTTTTTCGCAACTTTACTTGATAATTCACACACAAATCATGTTTAGAGATCTTGTGGCATGTGTAGGACATTAACAATGGTAACTAGAGCCTTGCTAAACTTGATTTAAAATCTAGGGTTCTTAACTTTAATTTGGGGATTTTTGCTTGGAGCATGTAAATTTCTAAATTGAGTGTTTGGTTAATGTTAGATGATGATGACTTAGAGTTATACATTGTTGGATTTGTGAAAATTGATTGGATCAAAATTTCCCCAATTTTTCCTCATTGGCCGAAACTACCCTAGGAAGAACTTATGGTGATTTTTTGGAAATTTGACAATTGGATGTGTTATAAGCATGAAATGAATGTTAATTGTTGATTTAATTGGATTGAAATCAAAATTGAATGTTATTTTTTGCTATTGCCGTGAGTATGTAAGCATGTTGGTGAATAGATTTTGATTCAATTTGTGTTGGACATGAATTGGAATAATTAAGCATGATTAATTAGATTAATTAATGTTTTTGAAATATTAGATTAATTAATTAGTTGTGTTTATTACACTTTAATTGGATTAATGTGATATTTAGAATAATGTATTAATCTAATTTGTTGTATTTGGGCTAATGGGCTTGGTTAGGCCAAGTATGGATTTGGACAATTGGATTGGATCCAATTGGGCCTAAACCATTTCCATAAAAGTCCAAAATATGATTTTGTGCCTTTAATTATTTAATTGGGCCTAATGGGCCAAAATTGATTTTTGGCATAGGGTGATATTATGCATATGCCCTTTACCCAACTTGTGGATGGGCTATATGTACATGTATTTGTAATATTTTCATTAATTAATAAAATGAAATCTTTATTATACGTGTCTTATATAGATTATATAAATCATCAAACACTGTAATAAAGCCCTTGGAGTAATAAGATGATGGCTTCCACGCCTTATGAGAATCATTACTCTTAAACGTTCCTAGTCATAGTTTTTTTAATAATCTGGGCGTTCACAAAGCGGAGAGACTAGCATGATGATATGATCCACCCTTAAGTGGGGTAGCCGATCTCATAGGCTACTAGCAGAGATCCGTCCTCTTGGTGTATCACATGGATGCATGAGTTGCTCATGTCCATCGAACTGACCGCCGAAAGTTTTCACATGGAGTGTTTATCCCATGTGTCTGTGAGAACTTTCATGTATCGATTGTATGACTAGTCCTTAGACTTGAGGTCTTTACAATATTATGTGGATCAAATAACTTTGACAGTCTCCTTCCCCGGTTCAAATGATCTGGTCATAAGGGTATGATTGGGTCATTTGTTGAAACACATGAAGTTTGTAAAGATACAACAGAGAATCGCCACTCTCTCGGATAATATTTTCTTATAAGAGTAATATTCCAGTTCGCGGGTTGATATGTGTGATCATTGCTTGAGACTGTGGCCGCAGCGGAAGAATCATGTGAGATTCTTGGGTTAGCACGATTCATGACACTATCAACATCATACCTTTGACTATATGGATAGACACTTTCCATACCCTAGGTCAAACGGTGGGGATACGGTGAGGCGAGAGACCATATTATATGTAAATCGTATACAGAATGGGTATATATATTTTTCCTTCTCATTTGGGGGCCTTGGCATGTTGCTAGATGTCAACCTTGGTCATTGAAATCGAACGACCATCTGATCGGAGGATAATTTATGTTCGATTAATTATCACGATTTATTTCATGTCCAACTTGAGGGGAACCCAAAAGTCACACACAACAAGTCGAAATCAATGGTTAACAATGCACAGTACAAATTTAACATCAATATGATTGCTGTAGGAATTGTTCATAAATGGTTCAATGTGTTTAATTATTGAACAGATCATTTATGAGGTTCCATAGTGGAACGTGAATAGTAATGTGAAAAGTAAATTTTTTATTTGTTATTTGTTTTGAATTCCAATTCGGCCCAAACTCTTATTAGGGTTTTATAATCTCATTCAACCACTAAATTAAGATCCAATGGCTAAGATTAAATTATCATTTATCCCACATCAGATTCTTAATTAATTTTGTTGTCTTTGGAGCACCTATATAAACCCAATGAATTCTTTACAAATTTTGCACCAAACCTTTCATATCTTGGGTTTATATAAGTGAGCAACTCTAAAGTTTAAGAGTAAGCCACTGATTTTGAAGATCATTAAGTCTAATTGACTAGAGGAACCTAAGTTTAAAAGTTTGGAGGTATTTGTCTAGGCTAGCACTAAGGGAAAAATATATGTGCACTCAAGGCGTAGTCTTGCCGTTAAGTTTTGGCTTTGGTGTGTGCATCTTTGGAGGCCACACACTTGGGTGGCTCTTTGGAACGTGGAAGAGCTTGCTGAGTTCGAGAAAATCTTGTATTGGAGGGAGGACTGGATGAGTCTTCGGTTCAAGTAAGTCTTTTTCTTTCTTTCTTTTAATTTAATTAGAGTTCTTATGATAGTTAGCATGTTTAGGTTTATGTTCTTTGCATGTTTTATGAGTTTTTTATACTTAGAATATATATTAACATGCCTAGCTTGTAGAATAATTAAAACAAATGGGTCTTGGGAAAAGGGATAGCGGCATCATAATTTCATAATTTTTGATTTTCCGCTGCCACTCGCGGCCGCTTCCCAACAGTGGTATCAACGTGTCATTTTTGTTTTGATTATTTCTCTCTCATTTGAACTAAAAATTGGGTGTGTAAAATCTCGTTGGAAAGCTAACACCCTGAACGTAATTTTAAGCACAAGTTTTGCATGATTTGGTTAAGATTTGAATTGTGAAATTACATTTTAAGTTCACGTATCTGTAAAAAAATGTGAATAGTAAATTTATTTGAATAAAATAAAATACAGTATCATAATTAAATATAAATCAAAGTTATTTAATGCCTAAAATAATTCCAACATATTAAAACTTATATGCTTCATGATTCTATGTATGATTAGAATTGGCATGATTATTTTAGGGTGCAAACATCTAGAGACTTTCTAAGGAAATAGAGAGTGTATTGCTTATCCCTTAGCTAAGTAATTATTTCATGATGAACTTAGAGATTTATTACCTTTAAGGCTAATAAATATAAATAACTTGTTTATAATAAAATACATTATAAAAGATACAAGTGGGGTGGGACCGAGGAGTTAATAAAACTTTCAAAACTAAAGTTAATTTAACCAAAGGTATTACTAGAGTTAGATAATGATTTGGTGTCTTCCTTCACTCACTAACTACCTTTTTATAGCCAAAAGGAAAAGCTGTGAAGACATCTAGATAATCATTTACTCAAAGCTTACCTTAAAGCATATTTAAAGTGTTGGACTAATTTGGAGGATCTATTGTTTATTCATGTCACCAAGGCAATAAGAGCCTAAGAGGTAAGGGTATTTAAGAGAGTTCGTTCCACCCTCCCTCAGGGAAATTTTCAATGGAGGAATCCATTTGACAGTTATTCACTTAAACTTGCTAAAATCCTCAATAATAATTTAAGTCTAAAATTTTCCTCCTCCCATTGTAAAGTATAGACCCAAAGTGTTGGATAATTATGACCCATAGCGTCACTATTTGTAAAAGACATTGTGGTTTTTGTACAAATTAACTGTGTGACAATGAAAATTGCTATTTTATAATTTTGTAATTTGATTACTCGAATATATAAATGATAAAAGTCCTTATGATTAGTTCTGGATTAATAAGATATGAGACAATATCAATCCACAAAGGTTTAATCATTAAATATCTCTAGTCGTAGTATTATCGAGACTGGACATCGATAATGCGGAATAGACTAGTATTGCACTTGTGCGTGTTATGGAAGCGTAACAACATAGTTCTCATATATTTAAGTATTGGATACTTATGCAAGTGTGATAGGAGGTTGTGTTTTCCGATGGTACGGAAACAGCTTCGCTCTGGATAGACCCCTCAGAATCCCATTGGTAGTATTACTATGTGTCTATGGGAATCCGATTTAGGGTAGGTATATTTGGTCTTAACCTGAGACTTGCATCGCTAGTACTTGCGACAATCAATACGCTTTGGTTTTGGTCGTCCGAGACTTTAACAGTTTCTGTATACGCCTCTTCTGGGTTTATTGAGAATCGTAGTGTATTGGGTGTGATGTCAAGATGGAAGTACCACTTCAGTCATATGGAGATGATGATCATGTAGGGATATATAACTGGTTCTCTATTATGTTGCAACTATCAGGATAATATGACAAGGGCATGATTATCCGATTATAGAGACTAGTTGCTTGTGATCCGATATATGCTTCGTACGGGAAAGACATTATTCCAGCCCCAGGCCTTGCATGTGACATATGATACTGGATCGCAATACACAATACTACGTATATTACGTCTGTTATAGATTATATATTCCTTAAAGAATATTTCTGGAGAATTGGGTAGGCACGGCGCTTTGCTAGAAGCAAACCATGTCTCGTAAATCGGTAAGAATATGGTACGAGGTACGCACGTGTTCGGATAGTTCGATGACCGGATTTACTGCCAACATATCCAGGGATCTCATGGGTCGCTTCCCGAAGATTCACCGATGACGTATAACTCGAGCATAATTAATCTGAGATTAATTATAAGAGAGAGAAAATTAATCTAGGATTAATTGCGGAAAGATTTTATCTGGGATAAAATTCTATTTGAAGAGAGAGAACGATTAATTCGGAATTAATTGATAAAATAATATATTCGATATATTAAATGAAATTAAATTTCATAACAGAATTAAAATTGGATTTTAATTGGGCAAACGAATTAATTTAAAATTAATTCACGAGCGACTTTAATAATAATTCTGCGAGGCATTATTATTTAATAAAATTTGATTTAATTAAGTCGCAACGGAAAGTTAGTTAATTCAGAATTAACGAACCCGAGCCCGGAATGTGTTTACGGGCCCACTCAGATTTTGAATTAAAGTGGGGCCCACAAGTCACATCACAAGTTACATCACTTGTCACTTTACTTACCTTTTTGGTGATGGAATTTGGTGAGTTGGTGATGGCTTACTAAACACTCCAACTTGATTGACTTGAGTGACATTTACCAAATATGGATTTGGTATATGACTATTATTTTTGAAAAATCAAAAACAATTTTCATTCATTCCTCTCTCTCTCATTTGGGCGTGACCTAGCATTTCCCTCTCCCAATTCTTGGCTTGGCCGAGAGCTTCATGAACAAAGGAAACAATTTGTTGCAAATTTTTGTTAGTGCTAGCACACCATACAAAGGTGATAGGAAAACATTCCCTAGAGTTTGGAATCTCATCATTCTCATGCTTGGAAGCTCAACACTCAACTTTGGAAGAACTTATAGCAACTTCAAAGGAAGCAAAAAGTTTTGAACTCTACACCTACATCCAACCGATCTTCCTAAGTATATTTCCGATATACTTCATTTCGTATTCACATGATTTTATTCTTTAAATGATCTTGGTTTGTTCATTAGAACCCAACAATGGTATCATGAGCTTATTTGAGCATGAAATTGAATTAGGGTTCTTAATCTCAAATTTGGGTATTTTTGATTTGAGCATGATTTAATCAAATTGTTTGTTTGAGTATGCTTAGATAATGTTAACTTAGAGTTATACATGATCAATTTTATAAAAAATTATTGGATTAATTTTCCCCAAATATTTAGGCTTGGCCGAATGACATGGTACCCTAAACTCATGGTGATTTTGATTTTTTAGACTATTGGATGTGTTTAAAATATTTGGATACATTGATTTGGGATTTAATTGGATTGAAATCAAAATTAATGAATAAAATCCCTAATTGCCGAAAATGAGTAAGCATGTTAATGAGTTGATTTTGTTTCAATAATGTTGGACATGTATTGATAATATTAAAGCATGATTAATTATCTAAATTGGTATTTTGGAAATGTTAATTTAAATAATTAATTATGGCTATACACTTAAATTAATTAAATTGTGAAATTTGAAATATTAGAATTTAATTAATTTAGGCTTAATTTGGAATTGGGCTAAAATTATTGTATTTGGGTCTAATGGGCTTGGTTGGGCCAAGTTCGTTTAGGGCAATTTGATTGGATCCAAATTGGGCCTAAACCATTCCATTAAGTCCAAATATAACTAATGGGCCTTTAAATAATTAATTGGGCCTAATGGGCCAAAATTAATTTTATGGCAAATGGTGATTCCTTATTGGGCTTTGGTTGCCAAAGTCCATTCCTTAAGAAATTAATTGAAAGCCCATTGGAATTTAATTAATTGACATTGGATGTTAATTGGGCGTTGAGACCCATTAAGATTAGATTTAGAATCTAAATCGTAAAGGCACATTAAAAGTGTAATTATTTAATTTGGAATTAAATAAAGAATTAGTATTGAATAAAAATTAAATTGGATTTAAAATTGTAGTTCGATATAATTCAAGAATTCATACTTTGGGTACTTATTCTTAAACGAGTTGGACTCGCGCAAATCAAATCGTTGTTTGAATATTGGATGATCACTTAATTCAAGATTAATTAATTGGATTAGATTGATTGAATAACATGTTTTGTGTGAATACATGGATGTATTGTATGAATAATGTATATCGTATGGATATTAGATGGGTGAGGGCAATTTTTGGAAATTGTTCTAATAATTTAGAATTTATTAATTGGACCTGCGTGTCCAGCCTTTATCTCTCGATTCTTTGTAATTCTCTTCTCACCAATTCCCCTCAATGTAATGAGGTTTCTTTATTGTATTATGTAATTGGGTAGAAGTTAAAATAGTGCTAGCCGGGGAGAGGAAATGGAGTGATTTGTTCTAGGAACAATTTGTGAGATATCCATCCGCATATCATTATTAATTTATTTATCGCGCCTTATTATGATTTTAGAATGCATGTTTAAGGGTGTATGATGAGACCTAATCAAATATAATTAATTGGTTGCCAATTACGCGAAAAACCCTCAACAAATATTAAGTGTTTTCGTTCAATTGAGTGATTCATTCTCAAGATCCAAGATTGGCATTGGTTTGTTGGCCAAAGTCAAGACCTTTATCCATCGCAGATGTGTTTGAATCATGAAGGCTTTGTTCCATATCGTATGTCTTGCCCAAGTTATGATTTGTTGGCCAAAGTCGAGATCACTTCTTGTTCATCGACATCGATTACGAAGCTTTCCAAGGTCAATGGGTCCCGCTTAATTGGAATCATTAAGCTTGTTGAGCCAAAGGCAAAGCTTAGTTGATTCAGAGGAAAAAGGTTAGGAAAATATATTGGATATATTGGCATATATATTGTATATATGTTTCGGACTTGGAGGTCCACCTACCGGATCTAGGAATTGGATGAGATCCAACTGATCTTAGAGATCTACCTAGTTAAATATCATACAGCTTGTTGGCCAAAGTCAAGGTTGTGTGTTATTTAACGGGATCCTAGCCACTAGGAAACTAGGTTTCCCGAGTACTCAACAGAGGGTTAGAGGCTCGCCGAAAAATAGTGGGAGGTCAGTATTGAATTTGCAATTTCGTTCAAATACTTGACATTACGCGCTTTCAAATTATTTCGTCAATTATATATTTATTAGTTGGACTAATAATTTATTATTTTTCTTGTAACAGTTGGACTGTACCCAAATATCGTTAATTGAATATTTTGACTATTGCAATTAAGATGACTGAAAAGATCGGGGTTAGAGACATTATCATGGGCGAAAATGTCTTTAATGGCGCGAACTTTCTTGATTGGGTTATGAACCTCAGGATTGTCCTGGGGGCTGAGAGGATGCTCTATAAGGTAGAGAGACCTCTCGGGCCTAAGCCCGGAAATGAGCAGCTACTTGAGCTTGAGCTTTGGAAGACTCATAGCGATGACAACTCAACTGCTCAATCCGTCATGCTAGCAGTGGTGACCCCTCAATTTCATCGCCAAAATAATAGATTGGATCCCTATACTATGATGGCAAAATTGAAGGACCTTCATCGATCTAACCTTAGATCGCAAATGTATGAATTACAGAAGAAGCTCTTTCACTCACGAATGTCAAAGGGGACATCTGTTGAGCACCATGCGTCACAGATGATTGCTAACATTGAACAGCTAGGTCAGTTAGGTATAACCTCCTGACAGCTGGAGCGGGTTCATCATGAACTACAATATGATGAACCAAGACCATACTCTTGGAGAGCTGATGGCAATGCTGCGTGAAGCAGAAAAAGAGCTATTGAAGGGCAAAAAGCGCGAGGCGCACTTCGCTTCAACATCTCAGTCTTCAAGGACTTGGCCCAAGGTAACTAGAGGTGTAAAGAAGAAGAAGAAGAAGGGCAATGCCAAATCGTCAAAGTCTTCTGGGAAGGCTAAGGACAAATCCCAAGATGTATGCCTGCAGTGTGGCAAACGGGGTCACTGAAAGCGTGACTGCCGTGAGTACAAGACGCACATGAAGGAAATCAAAGTGGGCAAGGCACTGGCTTCAGGTATGTTTGTTATAGAAATAAACATGTCTACTTCTAGTTTTAAAAATTGGATTTTTTATTCTGGTTGTGGTACTCATATATGTACTGATGTGCAGGATCTGCAGATTAGCAGGAGACTGGCCTCAGAAGAGATTGACTTTCGCGTTGGAAATGGGACTCGAGTCGTCGTTTTGGTCGTTGGGACTTATATTTTGGAACTGCCATCGGGGTATGTACTTAATCTTTTAGATTGTTATTATGTACCTAGTTTGACTAGGAATATTATATATGTATCTTTATTGGCCCAATCTGGCTATACTTTTGTTTTTAGAAACATTGGGTGTTTTATGTATAAAAATGATATGGAGATATGCAGTGCTGATGTGAATAATGGTCTTTATATTTTGAATATAAATCAATCTCAAACATATAATATAACAAACAAAAGGCTTAAACTAAGTAACAAAGATGAAACTTATATATGGCATTGTCGTCTGGGACACATTAACAAGACCCGCATATCCACACTTTCGAAGAGTGGGTACTTGGATGGATTTGATCCAAATTCATATGACGTCTGTGAATCTTGTTTATTAGGCAAAATGCATAAAACACCTTTCAGCGGTAAAGGTGCACGTGCTACCGAACTGTTAGCCCTAGTTCATAGTGACGTATGTGGGCCCATGTCTAGCCAGGCTAGAGGTGGATATGAATACATCGTAACCTTTACGGATGATGCATCGCGTTATGGTTATGTGTATCTTATGAGACACAAGTCGGAAACCTTTGAGAAATTCAAAGAGTTTCGACACGAAGTAGAAAAATAGACCGGCAAAAGTATTAAAACATTACAGTCAGACTATGGTGGAGAATACTTAATCAATGAGTTTCTTGATTACTTGAAAGAGTATTTTATTCTTTCAAAGTGGACTCCTCCCGGAACACCGTAATTAAACGGTGTGTCCGAACGGAGAAACCAAACTTTGTTAGACATGGTAATATCGATGATGAGTCACACAGAGCTACCTATTTCCTTCTGGGGATATGCATTGAACAGTGCAATACTTATTTTGAATAAGGTTCCGTCAAAGTCTGTTCAACA
The DNA here is from genome assembly GCA_019454045.1 of Zanthoxylum bungeanum. Lineage (NCBI taxonomy): Eukaryota > Viridiplantae > Streptophyta > Magnoliopsida > Sapindales > Rutaceae > Zanthoxylum > Zanthoxylum bungeanum. The sequence goes on from SKCR01017602.1 coordinate 114,522, forward strand.
GACTCCGTATGAGATATGGACAGGAAAGAAACCGGGTTTCTCATTCCTGAAGATTTGGGGTTGCTAGGCATACTTTAAACGTTTGGATGGTACCAAACTTGAACCCAAATCGGATAAGTGTCTATTTGTAGGTTATCCTAGGGAGACCAAAGGATATTACTTCTACAACCCACAAGAGAACAAAGTAGTTGTTGCTCTACATGCGGTTTTCCTTAAGAAGGAGTTCCTAAATACAGTGGTTAGTGGGAGGAAAGTAGAACTCGATGAAAGTCGGAGTGATACTGTTTCTGGCATAGAATCCTTAACGGAACATGAACAGTTCATCAGGGATGAGACTGTACCACAATCTTCGAATACATAAGAACTGCGTAGATCGGAGAGAGTCAAAAAACAACCTGAGAGGTATGGGTTTCTGATCTCACCTCATTTGGATATTAATCTTATTGAGGAAGACGAACTGGCTACGTATTGATGAGTGGTATTTCTATCACTATTTCCCACTCATTTAACTTAATATTTTGTATAGTTTCTTGAGTTTTGTGAATATTTTGATGTGTTTTGTGTTATTTTGTAGATAAATAAAGTTTCAGGACATTCTGGAGGTGTTTTGGGGCAAATTGGACAAAATTGGACAAAAAGGGCAAAATCGTCATTTCAGCGTCGCGCCGCCCAGACCTTCAGCGTCGCGACGCCCAGCGTGCGCCGAATCTGCTAACATGCGCCGGGTCCACAAAATCAGAATCTGAGAAAAGTTGACTTTGCTAACGTGCGCCGTGCCACGTGTCACCATCACAACGGAGATGCTAAAATGCGCCGTGCCACGTGTCGAAATCTCATTGCTTGGACGGCCACCGCCCCACGTGTCATCCTACGTGTCGCCACATCATTGTCCAAATCAGCAGCCACGTCAGCAAGTCAACCGAGTCAACATGCCATGTCACCATCAGCCAATCACAGCGCGACACGTGGCAACCTCTTATTCGTCTGACGGCCACCGCCCCACGTGTCGCCACGTCGCCTTCCACATCATCAAAGTGACGTAAGCAATGACGTCATGAACAGTTAACACGTCACAGTGACGCAAGCAATGACGTCATGAACAGTGCCACGTCATCGGATAAGATTTTGAGCCGACCAACCAGCGCGTGACACGTGTCTTACTGTAGCCAGCGTCGCGACGCTAGTGCAATTTGGGCGTCGCGACGCTGGAGCCTTATCCGAGCCTATAAATAGAGATCGAATTTTCATAATTCAGTGTACCATTTTCTCTCACTTCTTAGTTCTAAATTGAGAGTTTCTCTCTCTAGTTCTTTAAATTCAAGTTTTGTAATTACTTTTTAATAGTAATAATTATTTACTTTCTTTATTTTACAGTTTATACTACTCATAATGAGGAGGTAACGTCCCTTTGTTAGGGTAAAAGGTAATTCTTTTACTTTTACTTCTTAGATTATTCTCCCATAATTATAATATATTCAAGTTTTAAATTGACTTAATCAAGATACCGCCAGATTGGTCGGTGGGTAATAAAATTCATATTCCGCCTTTATGGCTGGTTGTTTTTAACTCCGCCTATATGGCTGGTTTATATTAATGATTCCGCCTTTATGGCTGGTTGTTTTCATATTCCGCCTTTATGGCCGGTTGTTTTTAACTGATTAAATCAATATACCGCCTATATGGCTGGTTAATAATATTTTGCAAAGCTTATTTTATATTATGGGAGAAATCTAATTAGTATTAGTAGAAGTAATTCCTTTTATCTTAGCAATTTTATTTTATTTCACTTTCAGTATTTATTTTACTGCATTCACTTTATGCAATTTTATTATAACTCTTTTAAAAGTTTTAAGCCCTAGTTATGTGTCTTAACTAAGTTAGTATCTAGGGTTGTGATGAAATTCAATATCACGGGTTTATAAGGGTTAGATTATAATTTGGGTAATATAAAAGAATTATTTATTGAGTCTTAATCTTAATGCTCTTTAATTAACTGGCCATTAATTAAATTGATTAGGTAAACTTAAAATGAACTAGACATAGGGATTTTAAGTTTAAAACCTTAGACTCAATAGCCCACGTTCTTCCTTAAGGATAGATAACCCTTTTAATAGATTTCCTTACAGGATAGGAATATACCTGTCGGGCGAGGGTAGCCATAATTGGAATTTAATCTTAATGAATCTAGGTAATTTGGTTGACATAGACATATGGTTCAATTAGATTATACTAGGTATTTGTAATTGACCATCGGAAGAGGCTTTTACATAATTTAGTGTTCCAGGTTAATAAATCAATATTTTACCCAATTATAAGATAACTACTTCATCTTTAAATAATATTGGAATAAATCACAACCCTAGATAGTTTTTAAAATTGAATTTTCTTAAAATCTACTTTCAAACAATTTCATTTACTTGTCTTTAAATTTAGAATCGTCGCTATTTCAAATCAAATTAAACAAACTGTTAGATACTAGTAATCATTTAACCTCTTAAAATTAATAACTTAGGTATTAAGTCCTCGTGGGATCGATACTTTTTATACTACTTGAACGATACGTACGCTTGCGTTATACGTGTGTGTTTACGCCGGTCACGTATGAGGAAGCGATACAAGGTATCGACTCCGGTTTATGGGAAGATGCCATGAAGTCTGAAATGGATTCCATGTACACCAACCAAGTTTGGACACTGGTTGATGCACCAGAAGGCGTAAAGCCTATTGGTTGCAAATGGGTCTTCAAGAAGAAGACCGACAATGATGGCAACATATAAACGTACAAAGCTAGGCTTGTAGCGAATGGGTATCATCAACGACATGGTGTCGATTACGACGAAACTTTTGCACATATTGCCATGATTAAATCCATTCGGATAATGCTTGCTATTACTGCATATTTTGATTACGAGATATGGCATATGGAAGTCAAAATCGCTTTCCTTAACGGAAACCTTTTGGAGGATGTTTATATGCAACAGCCTGACGGTTTTGTCGTACCAAAACATACGAACAAGGTTTTCAAGTTAAATCGATCCATTTATGGATTAAAGCAAGCATCGCGTTATTTGAACCAATGTTTTTATGAGATCATAAAAGAATATGATTTCATTCAAAATGAGGATGATCCTTATGTATATATGAAGGTTGGTGGGAGCGCACTGACATTCATTGTCCTTTATGTTGATGATGTATTGCTTATTGGCAATGACATTCCCATGCTACAATCTGTGAAAGCTTGGCTTTCATTAAAATTCTCCATGAAGGATCTGGGAGAAGCAGCCTTTATTCTAGGAATAAAAATCTACCGGGATAGATCTAGAAAGCTGCTTGGACTCTCCCAGAGTATGTACATTGAAAAAGTGTTGAAGATATTCAACATGGAACATTCTAAGATGGGACTATTGCCAGTGTCACATGGCGTCACTCTATCTAAGGACATGTGTCCTAAAACTCAAGATGAGAGAGACAACATGAGTCGGATCCCGTTCGCTTCGGCAGTCGGATAGATCATGTATGCCATGATATGTACGCGACCTGATGTCTCATATGCTTTGAGCATGTGTAGTCACTATCAGGCCGATCCAGGTGATGGTCACTGGATGGCAGTTAAGAACATCCTTAAGTATCTTAGACGAACTAGGGATGCGTTCTTAATCTATAGAGATGGAGAACTTGAGGTAACTGGATTTACCGATGCAAGTTTCCAAACCGATAAAGACGACTGTAAGTCTCAATCTGGGTACATATTTTGTTTGGACAACGGAGCAGTAAGCTGGAAATCTTCAAAGTAAGAGACTGTTACCGATTCAACAACAGAAGCGGAGTATATTACTGCAGTAAAAAAGGCAGTTTGGATCCGTAAATTCCTAATTGGATTAGGAGTAGTTCCGTTAGCAGCTGAGCCCGTTCCATTGTATTGTGACAATAATGGGGCTATCGCACAAGCTAAGGAACCGCAGTCTCATCAACGATCCAAGCATGTTCTTCGATGTTTCCATCTGATTCGTGAGATCATACATCGTGGCGATGTGAAGATCGAGAAGGTCGCAACAAAGGACAACATTGCAGATCCGCTGACGAAAGCTATTCCTCAGTAAAATTTTGAGGGACATGTACATAGTTCATGTGTTAGATGCTTGAGTGACTGGCTATAGGACAAGTGGGAGATTGTTGGACAATTATGACCCATAGCATCACTATTTGTAAAAGACATTGTGGTTTTTGTACAAATTAACTATGTGACAATGGAAATTACTATTTTATCATTTTGTAATTTGATTACTCGAATATATAAATGATAAAAGTCCTTATGATTAGTTCCAGATTAATAAGATATGAGACTATATCAATCCATAAAGGTTTAATCAATAAATATCCCTAGTCGTAGTATTATTGAGACTGGACATTGATAATGTGGAATAGACTAGTATTACACTTGGGCGTGTTATGGAATCGTAACAGCGTAGTTCTCATATATTTAAGTATTGGATACTTATGCAAGTGTGATAGAAGGTTGTGTTTTCTGATGGTACGGAAACAGCTTCGCTCTAGATAGACCCCTCGGAATCCCATTGGTAGTATGACTATGTGTCTATGGGAATCCGATTCAGGGTATGTGTATTTGGTCTTAACCTGAGACTTACATCGCTAGTACTTGCGGAAATCAATACGCTTTGGTTTTGGTCGTCCTGGACTTTAATAGGTTCTGTGTACGCCTCTTCTGGGTTTATTGAGAATCGTAGTGTATTAGGTGTGATGTAAAGATGGAAATATCACTTTATTCATATGGAGATGATGATCACGCAAGGATACAGAACTAGTTCTCTATTATGTTGCAACTATCGGGATAATATGAAAAGGTCATGATTATCCGATTATGGAGACTAGTTGCTTGTGATCCGATATATGCTTCGTACGGGGCAGACACTATTATAGCCCCAAGCCTTTCATGTGACATCTGATACTGGATCGCAATACATAATACTACGTATATTACACCTGTTATAGATTTTATATTCCTTAAAGAATATTTCTGAAGAATTGGGTAGGCACGGTGCTTTGCTAGAAGCCAACCATGTCTCGTAAATCGGAAAGAACGTGGTACAAGGTACGCACGTGTCCGGATAGTCCGACGACCGGATTTACTGCCAACATATCCAGGGATCTCATGGGTCGCTTCCTGAAGATTCACCGATGACGTATGACTCGAACATAATTAATTTGGGATTAATTAGAAGAGAGAGAAAATTAATCTAGGATTAATTGTGGAAAGATTTTATCTAGGATAAAATTCTATTTGGAGAGAGAGAACGATTAATTCGGATTAATCGATAAAATAATATATTCGATATATTAAATGAAATTAGATTTCATAACGGAATTAAAATTGGATTTTAGTTCGGGCAAACGAATTAATTTAGAATTAATTTGCGAGCGACTTTAATAATAATTTTACGAGGCATTATTATTTAATTAAATTTGATTTAATTAAGTCGCAACGGAAAGTTCGTTAATTCAGAATTAACGAACCTGAGCCCGGAATGTGTTTGCGGGCCCACTCAAATTTTGAATTAAAGTGGGGCCCACAAGTCACATCACTTGTCACTTTACTTACCTTTTTGGTGATGGAATTTGGTGAGTTAGTGATGGCTTACTAAACACTCTAACTTGATTGACTTGAGTGGCATTTACCAAATTTGGATTTGGTATATGACTATTATTTTTGAAAAATTAAAAACAATTTTCATTCACTCCTCTCTCTCCTCATTTGGGCGTGACATAGCCTTTCCCTCTCCCAATTCTTGGCTTGGCCGAGAGCTTCATGAACAAAGGAAATAATTTGTTACAAATTTTTCTTAGTGCTAGCACACATTAAATCATAAAAAGGTGATAGGGAAATATTCCCTAGAGTTTGGAATCTCATCATTCTCAAGCTTTGAAGCTCAACACACAACTTTGGAAGAGCTTAGATCAACTTCAAACGAAGCAAAATGTTTTGAACTCTACACCTACATCCAACCGATCTTTGTAAGTATATTTCTGCTATACTTCATTTCGTATTCACATGATTTTATGCTTTAAATGATATTGGTTTGTTCATTAAAACCCAAGACAAAGGGCTTAAACTGTATTGGCAAGACTAGGCTTTACCAGACTGACCAATACCAATTTGTCCCTAAATCGTACTGTTGACAATGGTTTGACTTTTCTGAGTCATAAGACGCAGCGACCCTTAGGCGTGGTCTTATAACATAGTTGCAAAGATTGGGTGTCCACAAGGACTAACATAAGATATGGCATGTTTGATTGCCCAACCCAATGATCAAGTAATTGTGATTTATATGATATTTGGTTGGGACCTACCTAATTATCGTAATTTATAACGACCAACCCTAGTTGGAGTTATGAAATGATGATAATGGATCCTTGCCCACAAAAAAATCCATCATATTGGGGTTGATGCGATTTTCTTAAAATTTTAAAAACAATTGAGTGATAGCAACTTCATAATATTAAAAGCCAATGTTATTATGAAATATTAATGAAAACATATTCCTAAATTTTAACATTCCCTCTTAACAGGTAGGTTAAAATATTTCATAAACATTCAAATGGTAAACAAAGTATCACTTTGTTCCATCCTTGATAAGCATAAACTCAAAGGGGACAACTACAATGACTGGTTTAGAAACCTTAAAATTGTCTTACGACAAGAAAATATTTTATATGTTCTTGAAAGACTATTTCCCCCTGAACCCGCATAAGATGCTGACCAAAATACATTTGATGCTTGGAAGAAACACGTCGATGATGATGAGCAAGCAGTTTTCATAATGCTTGGCTCTATGTCGAACGAACTTCAGAAAGCTCATGAAGATATGGATGCTCAAACCATCATCTTTCACTTGAATGAGTTGTATGTAACTTCCATTCATACCGTGAGATTCCAAGTGTCATGTGCCTTATTCCAAATAAGGTATAAGGAAGGATCTGTTAGTAGACATGTGCTTAAGATGATTGGCCACATTGAAAAATTGGCCAACCTCGGGTTCATCATGGATCATGAGATAGGTCACGATCTAATTCTTTAGTCCTTACCAAAAGACTTCTATAACTTTATTATGCAGTTTCATCTGTCTGATAAAGAAGCTACTTTAGTAGAATTACACAATTTGATAAAGCAAACAGAGAATGAATTGAAACCGGAGCTTAAAACCTCCGTCATGCTTACGGGTACGGACCTGAAGCCAAGAGGCCCAAAGAAAAATAAGGGCAAGGACAAGGCTCCAAATCACCTAAAGCCCAATGGTAATGTGGAGAAGAAAAAGGGAAATGGGAAATATTACTTTTGTGGAAAGAAGGGTCATTGGAAGAAAGACTGCAGATTCTTGAAAGCCAAGGAAGCTGGGGAAGCCCAAGAGGCCAAGAAGCCTAATGCTTCAGGTATGTATTTTATGATTGAACTATATTCTCAAAACTCTGAACCTTCTACTTGGGTGTTTGACACCGGTTATGGGACTCACTTATGTAACAATGTGTAGGGCCTGAGAAACAGTAGGAGACTTCGTCATGGGGAGGTTGAATTAAGATGGGTAATGGAGCAAAACTGGCTGTATTGTGCGTGGGGACTTATTCATTAGTTTTGCCAAATGGTTTAGTTTTAGACTTAGAAGATTGTGTTTATGTATCTTCTCTAGTAAAGAACATCATTTCAATTTCTTCTTTATATAATAAAGGCTTTTCATGCCTAATAAGTTGTAATGAATGTTCTATTTATTTCAATGAAATAAAATATGGAGATGGTATTTTGAATAATGGTATCTATGTCTTACAAACTAACAAAAAATGTTCAACCTCTAATATATACAATGTTAACTCGAATAATCTCAATGAATCACTTCTATGACACAGTCTCTTAGGTCATATCAATGAAACAAGATTAACTAAGCTACATAAGGATGGGTATTTCAGACCCTTCAAATATGAACCTTATAGAACTTGTGAGTCTTGTTTACTTGGTAAAATGACCAAATTACCCTTCAAAGGTAAAGGACAACGTGCAGCAGAGACATTAGCACTCATACACTCTGATGTATGCGGACCAATGTCATTTACCACTAGAGGTGGATTCTCCTACTTTATTACCTTTATCGATGATCACTCGCGATATGGGTATGTGTACCTTATGCGGTACAAATCTGAAGCCTTTAAGAAATTCAAAGACTTCAAAGCTGAAGTAGAAAACCAGCTTATTACTTGAGAGAAAATGGCATTGTTTCCCAGTGGACTCCTCCGGGAACTCCACAGCATAATGTGGTCTCCGAAAGGAGAAATTAGACATTATTAGATATGGTCCGATCAATAATGCCAGACAAGGATCTACCTCTTTCATTTTTGGGTCTTGCTTTAGAAACTGCAACACTACTACTAAACCAAGTTCCTTCCAAGACTGTTAGTCAAACATCATATGAGTTACGGTCTGGGAAACGTCCTAGTCTTAGTTATCTAAGAGTTTGGGGATGTGAAGAATATGTTAAGCTCACACAAACTAACAAATTGGATGATAGGGCAATTAAATGTAAGTTTGTTGGATATGCCTTGAACTCAAGAGCATACATGTTCTACGTCCCAAATGAACAAAGAATATTTGTCTCATGAAATGCTAAATTTCTAGAGAATGAATTCCTTCTCAAGAAATATAGTGGGAGTAGACTTTACCTCGATGAGGTATAGGAAGAACAAACTAATATAGAACTAAACCCCAGGCCCCTCAAAAGGGCAGCGACGGAACAACCACAAGGTTATGAACTTAGAAGGTCTGGTAGGGAAAGAGATGAGCCTGAAATATATGGTTTCCATATTGATGAGGAACATGATCAGGTCATTGATAATGACGATCCCACCAGTTATGACGAAGTAATGTGTGACATTGATTCAGTCAAGTGGCTTGAGGCCATGAAATCCGAAATAGACTCTATGTATCAGAATCAAGTCTGGGACTTGGTGGATGCACTTGAAGGGATAAAACCCAATAGGCTGCAAGTGGATTTACAAGCGTAAAACTGATGCAGAAGGCAACATCCAAACCTATAAGGCTAGGTTGGTGGCGAAAGGTTATAGACAAATCTAAGGAATTGACTATGACGAAACCTTCTCGCATGTTGCAATGATAAAGTCAATTCGAATTTTACTGGCACTAGCTGCACACTTTGATTATGAGATTTGGCAGATGGATGTAAAAACACTTTCCTTAATGGGAACCTCGTAGAGGAAGTCTATATGACACAACCTGAGGGGTTTGCATCTAAGGATGATCATAATAAAGTATGCAAGCTTAAACAATCCATTTATGGGCTCAAGCATAAAATGTAGACGAGCCTTTTGTTTACAGGAAAAGTAGTGGGAGTGCTGTTATGTTTCTTGTATTATATGTCGATGACATATTAATCATCGGGAATGATATTCTCGTGATGCAAGCCACCAAGCAATGGTTATCTCAGAATTTCTGCATGAAAGATTTGGGAGAAGCAGCCTACATCTTCGGCATTAAGATCTACCGTAATAGATCTAAGAGGTTGTTAGGACTTTCTCAATCTACATACATGGATAAAGTTTTGAAAAGATTCAAAATGGAAGATTCCAAAAGAGGTAATTTATCTACTTGTCATGGAATCAAATTATCTAAGGAGTAATTTCCACATACTCCTTCAGATAGAGAGCGTATGAGTAGGATCCCTTATGCTTCAGCAATAGGATCGATCATGTACGCCATGCTATATACAAGACCTGATGTCTCTTATGCTCTTAGCATTACGAGCATGTATCAGGCAAATTCTGGTGAGCAACACCGGGCAGCTGTCAAAACAATCCTCAAGTATCTGAGAAGAACTAAGAATGTATTCTTGACATACGGAGATTGTTCTAAGATGAAAGTCATTGGTTACTGTGATGCGAGATTTCAGACCGATAGGGATGACAGCAGATCGCAAACAGGATATCTGTTTACTTTGAATGGCGGAGCTGTCAGTTGGAAAAGCTCAAAGTAGTCAACTACAGCGGACTCCACCACTGAAGCCTAGTATATTGTAGCATCTGAGGCAGCTAAAAAAAGCAGTCTGGATAAAGAAGTTAATCACGGAGCTGGAAGTGCTTCCCGCGATAAAGAATGGCGTCATGATGTACTGTGATAACACGGGCGCCATTTCTCAATCAAATGAACCAAGCTCCCACCAGAAATCCAAGCATGTACTCAGGCAATTTCATCTCATCAGGGAGATTGTTGAGAGAAAAGAACTTATTATAGAGAAAATACCCACAGAAGATAATCTTGCAGATTCTCTGACAAAAGGGCCGACTCAACAAAAGCATGATAGGCACATCCGAGAGTATGGTGTCCAGATTCATACTAGTTGGCTATAGTGCAAGTGGGAGATTGTTAGGGATATGCCATATACCCAACTTGTGGATGGGCTATAGGTACATGTATTTGTAATATTTTCATTAATTAATAAAATGGCAATCTTTATTATACGTGTCTTACATAGATTATATAAATCATCAAACACTGTACAAAGCCCTTGGAGTAATAAGATGATGGCTTCCACGCCTTATGAGAATCATTACTCTTAAATGTTCCTAGTCATAGTTTTGTGAATAATCTGGACGTTCACAAAGCGGAGAGACTAGAATGATGATATGATCCACCCTTAAGTGGGGTAGTCGATCTCATAGGCTACTAGTCGAACTGACCGCCGAAAGTTTTCACATAGAGGGTTTATCCCATGTGTCTGTGAGAACTTTCATGTATCGATTTTATGACTAGTCCTTAGACTTTAGGTCTTTACAATCTTATGTGTGGATCAAATAACTTTGACATTCTCCTTCCCCGGTTCAAAAGATCTGGTCATAAGGGTATGATTGGGTCATTTGTTGAAACACATGAAGTTTGTAAAGATACAACAGAGAATCGCCACTCTCTCGGATAATATTTTCTTATAAGAGTAGTATTCCAGTTCGCGGGTTGATATGTGTGATCAGTGCTTGAGACTGTGGTCGCAGCGGAAGAATCATGTGAGATTCTTGGGTTAGCACGATTCATGACACTATCAACATCATACCTTTGACTATATGGGTAGACACTTTCCATACCATAGGTCAAACGGTGGGGATACAGTGAGGCGCGGGACCGTATCATATGTAAATCGCATACAGAATGGGTATATATATTTTTCCTTCTCATTTGGGGGCCTTGGCATGTTGCTAGATGTCAACCTTGGTCATTGAAATCGAACGACCATCTGATCGGAGGATAATTTATGTTCAATTAAATTATCACGATTCATTTCATGTCCAACTTGAGCGGAACCCAAAATGTCACACACAACAAAGTCGAAATCAATGGTTAACAATGTACAGTACAAATTTAACATAATATATGATTACTGTAGGAATTGTTCATAAATGTTTCAATGTGTTTAATTATTGAACATATCATTTATGATGTTCCATAGTGGCTTAGTGATTGGTGAATGAAGATAGGGGCATTTCGGGAATTGAAATAAATAAATAAATAATGTGAATAGTAACATGAATAATAAATTTTTTATTTGTTATTTGTTTTGAAATCCAATTTGGCCCAAACTCTTATTAGGGTTTTATAATCTCATTAAACCACTAAATTAAGATCCAATGGCTAAGATTAAATTAGCATTTATCCCACATCGGATTCTTAATTAATTTTGTAGTCTTTGGAGCACCTATATAAACCCAATGAATTCTTTTCAAATTTTTGCACCAAACCTTTCATATCTTGGGTTTATATAAGTGAGCAACTCTAAATTTTAAGAGTAAGCCACTGATTTTGAGGATCCTTAAGTCTAATTGACTAGAGGAACCTCGAGTTAAAAGTTTTGAGGTATTTGCATAGGCTAGCACCAAGGGAAAAATACATGTGCACTCAAGGCGTAGTCTTGCCGTTGAGTTTTGGCTTTGGTGTGTGCATATTTAGAGGCAACACACTTGGGTGGCTCTTTAGAACATGGAAGAGCTTGCTGAGTTCGATAAAAGCTTGTAGATTGGAGGGAGGATTGAAGGAGTCTTCGGTTCAAGTAAGTCTTTTTCTTTCTTTATTTTAATTAGAGTTCTTATGATAGTTAGCATGTTTAGGTTTATATTCTTTGCATGTTTTATGAGTTTTTATGCTTAGAATATATAGTAACATGCCTAGGCTTGTAGAATAATCAAAACAAATGGGTCTTGGCCAAAGGGATAGCGGCATCATAATTTCGTAATTTTTGATTTTCCGCTGCGCACTCACGGCCGCTTCCCAACAGGTGATTCCTAAATGGGCCTTGGTATTTTGGTTTATCCATAATGGTCAAAGTCCATGCCTAAAGAATTAATTAAAAGCCCATTGGACTTAATTGATTGGCATTGGATGCTAATTGGGCCTTGAGACCCATTTGGATTGGATTTGGAATCCAAGTCCAAAAATGTACTATTACAAGTGTAATGTTTAATTTGGAATTAAACATGAATTAGTATTGGATAAAATTTAAATTGGATTTAAAATTATAGTTCTATATAATTCAAGAATACTTACTTTGAGTATTTATTCTTAAATGAGTTGGACTCGTGCAAATCAAATCGTTGTATGAACATTGGATGGTCATTAATTGAAGATTAATTAATTGGATTAGATTGATTGACAACATGCTATGTGTGAATACTTGGATGTATTTGTATGAATAATGTATATCGGATGGATATTAATTGAGTGGGGGAGATTTTGGAAATTGTTGTAAATATGGTATTTATTTGAAATTGGACCTGCGTGTCCAGCCTATCACCTCTTATACTCTTTGTATTTCTTTTCTCATCAATTCCCCTCAATGTAAATGAGGTTTCTTATAGTGTTATGTAATTGGGTTTTAGAAGAATGTTAAGTGCTAGCGAGAGAGAGGAAAATAGAGATTTGTTCTGGGAATAATTTGTAAATATCAATCCGCATATCATTATTAATTTTATCACGCCTTATTATGCTTTTAGAATGCATGTTTAAAGGTGTATGATGAGACCTAATCAAAGATAATGAATTGGTTGCCAATTTACGAAAAACACCCTCACTTTAATATTAAGCATTTTCCTTCCATTGAGTGATTCTCTCTCAAGATCCAAGATTGGCTTTGATTTGTTGGCCAAAGTCAAGATCATTGTCCATCGGGGATGTGTTTGAACAATGAAAGCTTTGTTATACATCACATGTCTTGGGCAGTTGTGACTTGTTGGCCAAAGTTAAGGTCACTTTTGTACATCGACATGAATTATGAAGCTTTCCCAGTGTTAATGGGTCGCGCTTAACTGGAATCTTTAAGCTTGTTGAGCCAAAGCCAAGGCTTAGTTGATTCAGAGGAAAAGGTTAGGAAATATATTGGATATATGTTTTGGACTTGGAGGTCCACCTACCGGATCTACGAATTGGATGGGATCCAATTGGTCTTAGAGATCTACCTAGTTAAGTTTTATACAGCTTGTTGGCCAAAGTCAAGGTTGTCTATTATTTAACGGGATCTTAGCCCACTAGGAAACTTGGTTTCACGAGTACTCAACAGAGGGTTAGAGGCTCACCGAAAAATAGTGGGAGAATAGTATTAAATTTACAATTTCGTTTAATACTCGCTTAACGAGCGTTCTGTTATTTTTTTTATCGTCATTATATATATTAGTTGGACTAATATTATTTTATTGCTTTCTTTGAACAGTTAGACTGTACTCAACACTACTCCATTTGTAGTTGGTTATATAGTTAGACTATAGTAACCATTGCATTTGAGTGTACCTGAAATCGTTGATTGGATAGTTAGACTATAGCAATCAAGATGGCTGGAAAGATTAGCGTTAGGGACATAATCATGGGTGAGAATGTCTTTAACGGCGCAAATTTTCCAGATTGGGAGATGAATCTCAGGATAGTCCTGGGAGCCGAGAAGTTGCTCTATGTTATAGACAGACCTCTCGGGCCTGATCTCGGAAATGAGGGGGCAGTAGATCGTGAGCTTTGGAAGACTCATCGAGATGATAACTTTACTACTCAGTCCGTCATCCTTGCTGTAATGACTCCTCAATTTCTTCATCTTAACAAGGGATTGGATCCTTATAACATGATGTTGAAATTGAAGGATCTTCATAGATCTAATCTTAGATCACATAAATATGAATTGCAGAAGAAGCTCTTTCACTCGCGTATGTTAGAGGGTATATCTGTCGAACACTACGTGTCGTAGATGATTACTGACATCGAACAGCTACGTCAGTTGGGCATTACCTTTGAGGCTGAGACTTCTATAGATTTGATCTTACAGTCTCTGCCCGACTCCTAGGGCGGGTTCATCATGAACTACAATATGATTAACCAAGAGAAGAATCTTGGAGAGTTAATGGCTATGCTAAAAGAGGTAGAGCCAGAGCTTCAAAAAGGCAAGAAGTGCAAGGCGCATCTTACTTCGACATCCAATAAGGCCAAGGCTTGGCCAAAGGCTTCTGGGGGTGTGAAGAATAAGAAAAAGAAGGGCAATGATAAATCATCACAGTCTTCTGGGAAGACGAAGGACATATCCCAAGACGTCTACCTACACTGTGGAAAAAGGGGTCACTAGAAGCGTGACTGCCGTAAGTATCAGGTGGACTTGAAGGAAGCGAGGGCGGGCAAGGGTCCGGCTTCAGGTAAGTTTGTTATTGAAATAAACATGTCCACTACAGGTTTTAAAAATTAGATTTTTGATTCTGGATGTGGTACTCACATATGTACTGATGTGCAGGATCTACAGATTAACAGGAGACTGGCTTCAGGAGAGATCGACCTCCGAGTCAGAAATGGGACGATAGTCGCCGTTTTGGCCGTTGGCACCTATTTTTTGAATCTTCCCTCGCGGCATGTAGTTACAGTAGAGGACTGTTATTTTGTACCTAGTTTGACTATGAATATCATCTCTGTATCTAGTTTAACCCGATGCGGTATACCTTTGTATTCTGGAACACTGGGTGTTTTGTATATAAAGATGATATTTTGATATGTACAGCAGATGTTAATAATGGTCTTTATATTTTGAATATAAACGAATCTCAAACATATAACATGACAAACAAAAGGTTCAAATTGAGTAAAACAGATGAGACTCATTTGTGGCATTGTCGTCTAGGACACATTAACAAAACTCGCATATCCATACTTTTGAAGTATGGATACTTGGACGGATTTGATCTTAATTCATATGATGTCTGCGAATCATGTTTATTAGGTAAAATGCCTAAAACACCTTTTAGTGGTAAAAGTGTACGTGTCATCGAACTGTTAGCCCTCGTTCATAGTGACGTATTCGGGCCCATGTCTAGCATGGCTAGAGGTGGATATAAATACTTCTTAACCTTTACGGATGATGCATCGCATTATGGTTATGTGTATCTCATGAAACACAAGTCGGAAACTTTTGAGAAATTCAAAGAGTTTCGACACAGAGTAGAAAAACAGACTAGCAAAAGTATTTAAACATTGCGGTCGAATCATAGTGGAGAATACTTAAGCAATGATTTTTAAAATTACTTGAAAGAATATGATATTCTTTCACAGTGGACTCCTCCCAGAACACCTCAATTGAACGGTGTGTCCAAACGGAGAAATCGAACTCTGTTGGTCATGGTAAGGTCAATGATAAGTCGCACTGAGCTACCAATTTCCTTCTGGGGATACGCATTAAACATTGCAATACTTATTTTGAATAAGGTTCCGTCAAAGTCTGTGGGACAAACTCCATATGAAATATGGACAAGAAAGAAACCAGGTTTCTCATTCCTGAAGATTTGGGGATGTTGGGCATATGTAAAACGTTTGGATAGTACCAAACTAGAACCCAAATCGGATAAGTGCCTATTTGTAGGTTATCCTAGGGAAACCAAAGGATATTACTTCTACAATCCACAAGAGAACAAAATATTTGTTGCTCTCCATGCGGTTTTCCTATAAAAGGAATTCATGAATGCAGTGGTAAGTGGGAGGAAAGTAGAACTCAATGAAAATCGGAGTGATACTATTCATAGCACCGACCCCCTAACGGAACACAAACAGTCCATCAGGGATGAGATTGTTCCATAATCTTCTAATACATAAAAACCGCGTAGGTTGGAGAGAGTCAGAAAATAACCTGAGAGGTATAGGTTTCTGATCTCACCTCATGTAGATATTAATCTTATTGAGGAAGATGAACCGGCTACGTATGAGGAAGCGATACAAGGTATCGACTCCACTTTATGGCAAGATGCCATGAAGTTCGAAATGGATTCCATGTATACCAACCAAGTTTGGACATTGGTTGAAGCACCAGAAGGCATTAAACCTATTGGTTGTAAATGGGTCTTCAAGAAGAAGATAGACATAGAAGGCAACATACAAACGTACAAACCTAGGCTTGTAGCGAAAGGGTATCGTCAACGACATGGTGTCGATTACGACGAAACGTTTTCACCCGTTGCCATGATTAAATCCATTCAGATAATGCTTGCTATAGCTGCATATTTCGATTATGAAATATGGAAGATGGACGTTAAAACTGCTTTCCTTAACGAAAACCTTTTGGAGGATGTTTATATTCAACAACCTGATGGTTTTATCATACCAAGACATGCAATCAAGGTTTGCAAGTTAAACCGATCCATTTATGGATTAAAGCAAGCATCGCGTTCTTGGAACCAATGTTTTGATGAGATCATAAAAGAATATGGTTTCATTCAAAACGAAGATGATTCTTGTGTATATAAGAAGTTTAATGGGAGCGCACTGACATTCATTGTCTTATACGTTGATGATGTATTGCTTCTTGGCAATGACATTCCCATGCTACAATCGGTGAAAGCTTGGCTTTCATTAAAATTCTCCATGAAAGATCTGGGAGAGGCAGCTTTTATTCTAGGATTAAGGATATATCGGGATAGATCTAGAAAGCTGCTGGGACTCTCCCAAAGCTCGTACATTGACAAAGTGTTGAAGAGATTCAACATGGATCAGTCCAAGAGGGGGCTACTTCCGGTGTCACATGGCGTATCTCTATCTAAGGACATGTGTCCTAAAACTAAAGATGATAGAGATGCAATGAGTCAGATCTCGTATGTTTCAGCAGTCGGATTGATCAGGTACGCCATGATATGTACGCGACCTGATGTCTCATATGCTTTGAGCATGTGCAGTCGCTATCAGGCCGATCCAGGTGATGGTCACTGGATTGATATAAAGAACATCCTTAAGTATCTTAAACGAACTAAGGATGCTTTTTTAGTCTATGGGGAAGGAAAACTTGAGGTGACTGGGTACGCCGATGCAAGTTTCCAAACCGATAAAGACGACTGTAAGTCGCAATCTGGGTACATATTTTGTTTGAAAAACAGAGCAGAATATATTGCTACAGTTGAGGCAGTAAAAGAGGCAGTTTGGATCCGTAAATTCCTAATTGGATTAGGAGTAGTTCCGTTAACAGCTGAGCCCGTACCTTTGTATTGTGACAATAACGGGGCTATAGCACAGGCTAAGGAACCACAGTCTCATCAACCATCCAAGCATGTACTTCGACGATTTCATCTGATTCGTGAGATCATACATCGTGGCGATGTGAAGATCGAGAAGATCGCATCAGATGAAAACATTGCAGATCCGTTGATGAAAGCTATATCTCAGCAAAAGTTTGAGCGACATGTACATAGTTCAGGTGTTAGATACTTGAGTGATAGGCTATGAGCTAAGTGTGAGATTGTTGGACAATTATGACCCATAGCATCACTATTTGTAAAAGACATTGTATTTTTGTACAAATTAACTATGTGACAAAAGAAAATTGTTATTTTATCATTATTGTAATTCGATTACTTGGATATATATTAATGATAAAAGTCCATATGATTAAATCAGATTAATAAGATATGAGACAATATTAATCCAAGAACGGTTTAATCATTAAATATCCCTAGTCGTAGTATTATCGAGACTGGACATTGATAATGCGGAATAGACTAGTATTGCACTTGTGCGCGTTATGGAAGCTTAACGGCATAGTTCTCATATATTTGGGTATTGGATACTTATACAAGTGTAATAAGAGGTTATGTTAGCCGTTGGACCGGGAACAGTTCGTTTTGGATAGACCCACTCGGAATCCATAGGTAGTATGAAGTGTCTATATAGGAATCTGAATCAGGGTAGGTGTATGTGATCTTTAACCTGAGACTTACGTCGCTATTACTTGCGACAATCAGTTTGTTTGTATTGGTCGTCTAGAGCTTTAACAGGTTTGTGTACGCCTGTATTAGGTTTACTGAGAATCGTAGTGTATTGGATGTGATGTCAAGACGGGAGTATCACTTCAGTCATATGGAGATGATGGTCACACAGGATACGGTACTAGTACTCTTAAAAGCTACAACTATCGGGAAAGTATGACTAGGTCATGACTTTCCGATTATAGAGACTAGCTACGCGGGATCCGATATATGCTTTGTACGGGGAAGACACAGAGCCAGCCCTAGGCCTAGCATATGACATCTGATACTGGATCGTATTACGCATTACATAGTATTACTACGCCTGATACAGATAATATTCCTCCACGGATATTTCTAGAGAATTAGGTAGGCACGGTGCTTTGCTAGAAGCCAACCATGTCTTGTAAATCGGTTAGAATGTGGTACTAGGTACGCACGTGTTCGGATAGTCCGACAACTGTATTTACTGCCAACATATCTAGGAATCTCTTGGGTCGCTTCCCAAAGATTCACCAATGACATTTGACTCGAATAGAATAAATCTGGGATTAATTCTGAGAGAGAAAATTAATCTGGGATTTATTGCGGCAAGAATTAATATGGGATTAAATTAGTTTAAAAGAGAGAACGAGATTAATTTAGAATTAATCGATAAAATAAAGATAATAGTTAAATTGGATTTTTTTATTTAATTTATTTATTTGGGCTAAAATAATATATCGGATATATTAATTGAAATTGAATTTCAATACGAAATTAAAATTGGATTTTAATTCGAGCGAACGAATTAATTTGGAATTAATTCATAAGCGACTATCGTAATAATTTTGCTAGGCATAATTATTTAATTAAATTGGATTTAATTATGTAGCGACGTCAAATTCGTTTAATTCGGAATTAAACGAACTCGGGCCCAAGTCTAGTTGTGCGTTGTGTAAGCCAACTCAAATTTTGAATTTAAAGTGGTGGAACCCACTTCACTTACATCAATTGTCACAAATGTGATGTGAGTAGTTGGCAAAATTAAATGTAGCATTTACAAACTCAACTACCAACTTTAATTTTACACCAACCAAGTTTTGGAAACTTAAAAACCAATTCACTTCTCTCTTTCCTCTTAATGTCGTGAGTTGCTTCTTCTCTCCATTGAATTTTTGCTTCAAAAGTTTGATCAAGCTAGCACTTGGAGAGTCTTTGTAGGTGATAGGGAAACTCACCCAAGAGTTCAAACAACAAATCAAAGCTTGGAGCTTCATCTCAAACAATGATATTTTTGAAATCTCCCTACATCAATGTAAGTTGTTTCCACAATTTTACTTGATAATTCACACACAAATCATGTTTAGAGATCTTGTGGCATGTGTAGGACACTAACAACAACTTCTAGAGAAACTGAGAGTTGAAGAGTTAGTGATAGAGAGAGAAAATAACTCAGCACCCGACCACCTGAGAGATTTATACTTTACTTGTTGTAAGACTCGATGTGCTTATTTTTGTATTCTTATATTTCCCCATTGTAACTCGGGTTGGTCTTGACCCCAAGTAGAAATAAAATACACCTCATTTATGCCGTGGATATAGGTTGGAGTCACTCTCAGCCGAACAATATAGATCATTGTCTCTGTGTTTTTCTTATCTGCTTGCTGAATTTATTTTGGTTCCCTATTAACCAAACAAATTCATTATTGAATGAGGTTTGCTTGAGGGATAAATTTCTCATATTACCCTTGGAATAAATTCATAGTTGGCGCTGTCTGTATGGAGGGTATAAAAAGCTGCAATCACAGTAGGACAATGACAGAGGACGAAAATCATAGATTTCTGGAGACCTCAACGACGGAGTGGATGAAAAAAATAGAAGAGAACCTTTGATTGGAAAGAGAGAATGTCCGAAAAGAAAAATGGTAACACAAGCCTTCATGAAAACCATGATGAAAAGGATTGAGTAGTTGTGAAGGAAAACATAAGATCAGGCACAAGAAGGCCCAATAGAAGGAGAAAATAGATTGCCAGTGGGAAATGATCAGTGGGTGGAGGAGAGAAACGAGATATAGATATGAGAAAATCATGGAGAGTGAGGTCGGTGGTCATATCCAGTGAAGCACTAGCAGAAGAGGTTCGGGGGAGATGTGACGATGGACGAACATCTGAATCATCCAGTAATAGCCCATGCTTGAGGGAAATCAATCTGGGGCATTATGAGAAGCAAGGGCATATAACCGCACGTGGAAGGAGACACCACATCAAGAAATGAGATTATGAGGAAGCCTCCAGCAGAAGGCATGAGGATATCGATGACCACTTAAAGGACTGGTTCCAATAAGAGATAAGAGATGAGCACGCGAGGAGGTGTTCAAGATGACCAAGATATGAAGATAGCGTCCCCTTTCACCAATGAGGTGTTGGAGGTGGAGTTTCAGCGGAGGTTTTCCATGGCCACATGGATATATACAAGGGTAGCACAAACCATAAGTTTCAAGTTGAAAAGTTTATCTTGCTAATAGATATTCATGGCATGGTCGGGGAGGCGGTCCATAAGGTATTCCCACTAACCTTGGGGGGACCAGCCAACTAGTGGTTCATAAATTTGACTCCTGAGAGTATTAGAACCTTTTCTCAGCTATAAAAGTCCTTCGTTGTAACATCCCCGATCCGAGAGATGTTACCGGCAGGGAACATGCCGTACCATTCCCTTGAGCCTCTGATTCCTCAACCATAACAATTACTAATACTCTTTTTCTAACTATATCTTATATGTGGGACCATGGCCCAAACTTAATAACTTAACATGCAAACTCATCTATAATAATTGTATACATAAAACACATATTTAACAATTACTATCCCATAATCAGAAACTAATATATAACTTCTATTTGACTCTGACTAGACTATTACTCTCTCTGACTTGGACTAGTGGACTTCAAACCCTAGTGACTGCATCAGTATCCGTCCTCTCGAGCTCGTCCTCCGAGAATACCTGCAACAACAGAAAGCTGGGAGTGGAGGGTTAGATCGTTGTACGATCTAAGTGAGTGGACAGTAAAAATTGAAATACTATAATGGAAATATTTAATTCAAAATCAAGGGCTTTACAGAAAATCAAATTATCTGAAAATTCTTTTCTCGTCTGAAACTCCGAACTATTTTAGAGAAAAATTATCTGAAATATCTTTAATAAAACTTAACTTTTCTGAAATCTGCTTTCTAAAATTTGATCTCTGAAAACTGTTTCCTGAAAATCTGATATCTGAAAACTCTTTTTCTAAAAATTTGATATCTGAATGATGGTCTATATATGAAAAACTTGACGTATGGGGGCGTTACGTATCGCCGTCCCCCCAATACGCCTAACTAGAGCCATGAATGCAATACCATGACTTTGGGGCGTTACGTATCGCTGTCCCCCGAAGCATGACACTCATGTCCCTGAAACTGGTGGTATTGGGGTATTACGCATCGTCATACCCCAAGCCACAAAACTAGAACTGAGGGTGCGGATCTATGCTACCCTCCAAGCTCTGAAACTAGGATCTAGGGGCATCTGTCATCCCTAGTCTTGAACTAGGATCTGGGGGCGATATGTATCGCCGTCCCCATAGTCCTCTACATGTGCACATGTTCTTTGTCCGTCAATTCCATATCTGTACAAGTTACATACTGAGGTGGGTTTTTGCCCCATGCCTCGAAAACATAAAATCATGCTATGAATCTAAAAACTGTATGTAACATTTTCTGAAAAATATTTCTTTCTCAAATATAACTTAAATCATAAATTTTTATAAAATAACTTTATAAAAATAATCTAACGCCCTATATACTTTTAAAAAGTAAGTCTGAATTCAAACTTGATAAATAAAACCAGTTTGAGAAGAGAAGTCCACTCACTGATTTTCGAATTTGGATGACACTGAGTCCCCTTATTGAAGAAATCGTAGTTCATGTGGATAATCTATGATCGGAAAATTGATTAGTATATATGTTGTAAAATGAACATCGAAACTCAGCTAAGTTGAATGATACATCAACATAATTTATCCACAAAGCTTATCATGTTTATATCTCGATGTAAGGTATTCATACGAACTGATACGAGACCTATAAGGCGGCCTCCAATATTCTAGAGTGGAACTGGAATGGTTTAAAATTGAATTGGGTAATTTTTGGATCACACGTCGCGACTCAATACATCGCGTGTCACGATGAAAATCATCCAAAGACGTACCCTAATTTTTGTTGTGCGAATCGCAACGTTAGAACCTTTTGTGTCGCGATGCGAAACACACCAGAAGCATTTCTGAGAAAATTCCCACATCACGTCGCGATGTGGAGGGGCTTGCGTCATGACGCAAGACCAATTTATGGTCTTAACATGATGCTTTCCACTCAATCTTCTCAACAATTAAACCTCATGCTCCACACAAGCAATTAACTTCAACCAATCTCCCAAATAAAATTAATATTATTCTCAATGCCAAATCATAACCAACCAATCATATAACATCATTAACAAAATCTTTAATTTCCTTAAATCTTAAAACCCCTAATTAACTCTATACCCCAATTTGATTTCTACTCAATCATCATCTATTTCATACTTATTAACCACTTAATCATCATCAATCAAATTATCATCAAAATATCAAATATCCAAAACTTGGGTTAGATTTTCCTTACCTTCTTCATGCTTTTTTTCCTGATCCTTTAAGCTTCATGGATGCAACCCTTCCTTTTGCTTCTTCTTCCTCTTCTTTATTTCTTATTCTCTAACTTTTTTTCTTCTTCTTCTTCTCTTCTTCTCCCACTTATTTCATATATTTCTCATCTCTCCCTCTTCTCTAAAATTTGTGAAATGATAATTAGTGACCCCTTTATATAATTGGGCTTGTTTGAAATTGTCAAAATGGGGAAAAGTTGAGAGATTTGAAGAAACTTAGAGAATTCTCTGGAATGACAATTTGAATTTTTGATCTTTGTTTTCGACTCGCTTTTGTTCCAAATTTGGAAAATGGTTCAACACAAAAGTTGTAGATCTCGATCTCATCTTACCGATGATATAAAATTCATAAGAATCGAAAGTCGTATGAAAATGTTACGGCCTAAATACCATAGGCTGGCCGGAGTAGAATATCGTAACGTCTAATATCGGATTCTCGAAAAATTTACCGATTGTCATCTCATGAAGGTATATGTTTTCAATCATAATTAATATTAATTGACACTCGTCTCACAGCATGTCAGTAGTCACATTTCCCGGTCGTTACAAATTCTCCCCCCTTAAATAGGATTCGTCCTCGAATCCTTCTTGGATCTCAACTCATTGACTTGTCCTGGCCAATGCCAGGATATCCATGTCTCTACCTATTCATTTGCTTGAGATCTTAATACTAAATTCTCTGGAAATCTCTTGTCTTACTCGTGCCTACTGCTCCAAAGTTCATGGGCCTTATTGCATATCATTTTGAGTTCCTATCAAAAGATAATTCCTTAATCTTATTCCATGATCCTCTACTCATTACTCTGCATATGTCATCATACTACCCCTATCTCTTATGTATCAGATAACTTTATTTCCAAAACTTCCAATTATATTCAAAATCCTTTTATCTCCATCTATCTTCACGAGTTTTCATTTCCAAAATTGTGCCATATTTGTAGTATGTCCTCTTGTTCATCTTCGTTCTATTCTGACTTCACAACCCCTTTAAAATATTCTTAGTAACTTCTGTTACTTTTTATATTTAAAGTGTTCTCATAATTATTCATGTTCTTACCCCATAACCTTCATTTTCTCTTAACCTGTGTATAATTCGAGTTTTTCAGCTATTGTATTTAAATGACTTTATAGGATGTACCTGTCTTAACATTTATCGCCTGATCTCAACCAACTATTTGACCTTCTCAGTTTTCTTCCATACTAAACTTCTTCTCTTATAAGCTTTCTCTTTCGAGTTCTCGTATTTATGACTATCTATAGGTTTCAATCTTCATGAGATATAACTAACCTTTCCAAATACTCTTACTGTCCACTAATATTTCTCATATTTATGATGTTATATCAGAGTAGTTCTTCCTTTCTAATGACTCTTCCTGGTTGGCTAAGATATTCTGTGGCAAAATATCTATTCTAAGCTTGATTATATATACCTTTATACTAAGGCTGAGTTCTTTATTATTATGCTAATACTGTTTATTCTAATCTGGTTTACTCTCTTGTACCTTCGATTACTTTACTAGCACGGTTTAGAATTGTCTTTCATAAGACTTGTTCTTTATGCCTGGACGCATTACTTGTAAATCTTAGTCTTACCCGAAGTCCGTTTATACATATTATACCTTGAAGATTTCTTTAATGAGACCAAGGCTAACCCAAACCCGTGATGGTTTAATTAACTAACAATATGGCTAGCTATTTCTCAGAGATCACAAAAATCAAAACATGATAGAACTTTGGTTCTAGTCCAACGCTGAGATATACAAAGTATTTTTCTTATATTGTCGTCTCACCTTGATGACTCTTCTTTCAAATCTAATGGTTAGTGTTCTTCTCATTTTTTTCCTATTCTATTCTATGCCTAAAACTTTTGTAAAGGTTCGATACCCTTCATTGGTTTATCTATTTTATGAGACCACTTTGAGGTGAATATCATGGTCCATCTCTACTATTGTGATCTATCAAGGGTTTGGTGGGTGGGGATCGATCTTGACGCCTTCCAGGTGGTGGTAATCTCATCCACTACCCATGTTGTGATTGCTTGTTCTGTTCATCTATAAGTCTGAGATTCCAATGTTTGCAAGTTCCCACTTTCACACTAAGATACTCCCGCTAGGTACTATCTGAGTTGTACTCTTTTTTCAACTTCACTCTTGATTTTCTATCCAACTATCGATTATAGAATCCCTTATCATGAGCCTTCTCTAGAATTATGCTCTCTAAACACCTTATAATTTTGCTTCTTTTTTTTACCCCTTTCTACTAGTTTCTGTTGTTTGATCCTCTTAAGTCTTTATTCTTTCTCAAAATACTTCTATACTCTATATGTTATTCTTCCTTACGAAGTCTATTCAGCTACTTAGATTTTCTTCTCATCGTAGTCCTTTGAACTCCTTATCTCCTTACTTTTCTGAAAACTCTATCAACTTCAGTTACTTAGGACATCTTTTACAGAATATTTAGTTCAGGTACTACTCTTTACCTAGTCTTTTCTTCTCGCTACCATGAGACTCTTTATAAATTGTTCTACATTCTTGAAAATCGTTCTCCCTACTCCATTGTATTTCTATGTCTTTACATTTTTAAGGGCTTCTTAATTTAATAATGGTCTCTGAACTTAGCTCAACTTACTATGGCTTCAAACTATTATGGTTCATGCTGTTTATCTATGTTTCATTGAACTTGTCGATTTGGTTGTCAAACCATCTCACAATTCATCGAATCTGTTAATTGCTCTTCTTTACGGATCTTTCTCTTTACTAGGTTCTAAGTTGAGGAGCGAGCATATTTGTTCCATAAGGATCTACAAATAAGCGTTTATGCTTTACACTTAAGCTTGGTGATGCTCTAGTTAGGTATTTTTTAGGTTTACTAAAATCGAGGTTTCTAGAAGAAAGGGTCATCATTTGTTCTGTAGGAACCTGATCGACTACCCCATGTCTCGGGATCCTACCGAATTTCCTCATTATTTCATGCATTCCTCCTACTAATCACTTATCTTGTTCATTTGCTCTATGTCTTAATGATGAGGCTAGTGGTGTTTCGTTCTCCTAACTGCTCCTTAGATCTCTGCTCTCTTGACTTTGGCACTCTATTCTACTGTTCATATTGGTACTCTTGTCACTCTTAAATATCTTCTACATCTCAGGTTTACTTTTGTATACGTTCATGGATTTCTACTAACTTGAGTTGTTCTGTAGGTTTTACTGCATTTGGTCTATCTTATAGACTCCTACTAGTCTTTACAAGCGTCACGCTGCCTTGCCTTGATTTTTAGGCTATACTGGGTTCTCTTCTTTGTATCTTTGAAAACTTCCTTAATCTCTTTCCATTTCTGAACTCTCGTCGAGCTTCTTACGGTCACCTATACATATACTAATAGGGGCTAAGGCAACATCTAATGATTTGATAGGTCTTGGTATCCTTGTTCTGGTACTTTATATCCTGATAGAGTCTATTTCTCATGTAAGTTAGATATGAGGTAGGCTCTATCAGGACTGCTTTCTTAACTGGTATGACTAAGCGATTAAAAACTGGATAGCTTAAGATCTTGTCTCCATCGGATTTCTTGAGATAAGGTAACTAATCGTTTTTGTTTATGACCTTTATTTGCCTGGTCGTGGGCCTGGGTTTGGGTTTGGAAATCTGGAGTTTTCTAGGTCTTTTTTTTAGCATCTCTCATCTGTGGGAACCCCCTAGGCTAATCTCTATCTCTTGCTCCTTTTATCCTTCTGTTTATTCCTCGTCGCTTGGGGAATTCGCTGTCTATATAAGGCACTTGAGGCTCTTAAATCTATTTGAAAGAAATTTCTGAGGAGGGAAGGAATCTCACGTCTACTAGGCACTCTAATACTTGCTCGGGCTCTTTCTATACTCCTTACTACTACCAATACTGGTATTTCTTTATTGATCTAATTCTTTATCTCTACCATTTTCTTACATCTGGTTGTTTTAGCATCCTTACATCTTTCCTTACTACTATAGGTTCTAAGACATCCTTATTTATCTGTTTTTCTGTTTCTGCTTCTTATTCTTAACTCTGATTGGGTAAACCTGTACTACATGTTCTTTTAATCATCTATCTATCCCTTCAAACTTTCTTTCTAGCTTTCTCTTTCTCTTCTTATTTCCTGGGTAGGTATCCTTTAAACTTTACTATTTCTCATTGTCTCCTCACTTTTCTCATCTCCAGCTGGTTAACTAACTATGCATACTTTCTTACTTCTTATAGCTTTTTCATCCCACTATCTGGGTAACTTTTCTTAGAATCTTACTATCTGGTTTCATATATCGTTTGTACTTCTGGTAATAGGTCAGAATAACATCAGGAAAATTCTTAACGTGGATCTAGAAGTTAGGGATATGCCCTATACCCAACTTGTGGATGGGCTATATGTACATGTATTTGTAATATTTTCATTAATTAATAAAATGGAAATCTTTATTATATGTGTCTTACATAACTTATATGAATCATCAACACTATATAAAGCCTTTGGAGTAATAAGACGATGGTTTCCACGCCTTATGAGAATCATTACTCTTAAATGTTCCTAGTCATAGTTTTATGAATAATCTGGGCGTTCACAAAGCGGAGGAGAGACTAGCATGATGATATGATCTGCCCTTAAGTGGGGTAGCCGATCTCATAGGCTACTAGCGGAGATCCGTCCGCTTGGTGTATCACATGGATGCATGAGTTGCTCGTGTCCATCGAACTGACCGTCGAAAGTTTTCATATGGAGTGTTTATTCCATGTGTCTGTGAGAACTTTCATGTATTAATTATATGACCAGTCCTTAGACTTGAGGACTTTACAATCTTATCTGTGGATCAAATAAATTTGACATTCTCCTTCCCCGGTTCAAAAGATCTGGTCATAAGGGTATGATTGGGTCATTTGTTGAAACACATTAAGTTTGTAAAGATACAACAGAGAATCGCCACTCTCTCGGGTAATATTTTCTTATAAGAGTAGTATTCCAGTTCGCGGGTTGATATGTGTGATCAGTGCTTGAGATTGTGGCCACATCGGAAGAATCATGTGAGATTCTTGGGTTAGCACGATTCATGACACTATCAACATCATACATTTGACCATATGGGTAGACACTTTCCGTACCCTAGGTCAATAGGTGGGGATACAGTGAGGCGAGGGACCGTATCATATGTAAATCGCATACATAATGGGTATATATATATATATATATCTTTCCTTCTCATGTTGGGGCTTTGGCATGTTACTAGATGTCAACCTTGGTCATTGAAATCGAATGACCATCTGATCGGAGGATAATTTATATTCGATTAAATTATCACGATTCATTTCATGTCCAACTTGAGGGGAACCCAAAAGGTCACACACAACAAAGTCGAAATCAATGGTTAATAGTGCACAGTACAAATATAACAGCATATGTGATTGCTGTAGGAATTGTTCATAAATGGTTTAATGTGTTTAATTATTGAACATATCATTTATGAGGTTCCACAGTGGCTTAGGGATTGGTGAATGATGATGAGGGCACCTTGGGAATTGGAATAAATAAATAAAAAATTACTATTCACGTGAATAGTAATGTGAATAGTAAATTTTTTTTTTTTGTTATTTGTTTTGAATTCCAATTCGGCCCAAACTCTTATTAGGGTTTTATAATCTCATTAAACCACTAAATTAAGATCCAATGGCTAATATTAAATTAGCTTTTATCCCACATCGGATTCTTAATGAATTTTGTTGTCTTTGGAGCACTATATAAACCCAAAGAATTCTTCACAAATTTTTACACCAAACCTTTCATATCTTGGGTTTATATAAGTGAGCAACTCTAAAGTTTAAGAGTAAGCCACTGATTTTGAGTATCCTTAAGTCTAATTGACTAGAGGAACGTCGAGTTAAAAGTTTTTAGGTATTTTCCTAGGCTAACACCAAGGGCAAAATACCCGTGCCCTCAAGGCATAGTCTTGCCGTTGAGTTTTGGCTTTGTTGTGTGTATCTTTGGAGGCCACACACTAGGGTGGCTCTTTGGAACTTGGAAGAACTTGCTGAGTTCGAGAAAAGCTTGTAGATTGGAGGGAGGACTGGAGGAGTCTACGGTTCAAGCAAGTCTTTTTCTTTCTTTAGCATGTTTAGGTTTATGTTCTTTGCATGTTTTATGAGTTTTATGCTTCGAATATATAGTAACATTCCTAGGCTTGTAGAATAATCAAAACAAATGGATCTTGGGCAAATGGAAAGCGGCATAATAATTTTAATTTTCCGCAGCGCACTCGCGGCCGCTTCCCAACAGTGGTATCATCGTACCATTTTTGTTTTGATTAGTTCTCTCTCATTTGAACTCGAAATTGGGTGTTTAAAATATCGTTGGAAAGCTAACACCCTGAACTTAATTTTAGGTACAAGGTTTGCATGATTTGGTTAAGATTTGAATTGTGAAATTGCATTTAAAATTCACGCGTCTGCAGAAAAATATGAATAGTAAATTTATTTGAATAAAATAAAATGCAATATCATAATTAAATATTAATCAAAGTTATTTAATGCCTAAAATAATTCCAACATATTAAAACTCATATGCTTGATGATTCTATGTATGATTAGAATTGGCATGATTATTTTAGGGTGTAAGCATCTAGAGACTTTCTAAGAAATAGAGAGTGTATTGCTTATCCCTTAGCTAAGTAATTATTCTGTGATGAACTTAGAGATTTATTACCTTTAAGGCTAATAAATATAAATCACTTTTTTATAATAAAAGATATTATAAAAGATACATGTGGGTTAGGACCAAGGGTTAATAAAACTTTCCAAACTAAAGTTAATTTAACCAAAGGTATTACTAGAGTTAGATAATGATTTGGTGTCTTCCTTCACTCACTACTTTTTTTATAGCCAAAAGGAAAAGCTGTGAAGACATCTAGATAATCATTTACTCAAAGCTTACCTAAAAGCATATTTAAAGTGTTGCAATAATTTGGAGGATCTATTGTTTAATCCTGTCACCAAGGCAATAAGAGCCTAAGGGGTAAGGGTATTTAAGAGAGTTCGCTCCACCCTCCCTCTGGGGAATTTTCAATGGAGGAATTCATTTGACAGTTATTCACTTAAACTTGCTAAAATCCTCAATAATAATTTAAGTCTAAAATTTGCCTCCCATTGTAAATGTTCCTAGTCATAGTTTTGTGAATAATCTGGGCGTTCACAAAGCGGAGAGACTAGCATGATGATATGATCCGCCCTTAAGTGGGGTAGCCAATCTCATAGGCTACTAGCGGAGATCCGTCCGCTTGGTGTATCACATGGATGCATGAGTTGCTCATGTCCATCGAACTGACCGCTGAAAGTTTTCATATGGAGTGTTTATCCCATGTGTCTGTGAAAACTTTCATCTATCGATTATATGACTAGTCTTTGGACTTGAGGTCTTTACAATCTTATGTGTGGATCAAATAACTTTGACAATCTCCTTCCCCGGTTCAAAAGATCTGGTCATAAGGGTATGATTGGGTCATTTGTTGAAACACATTAAGTTTGTAAAGATACAACAGAGAATCACCACTCTCTCGGATAATATTTTCTTATAAGAGTAGTATTCCAGTTCGCGGGTTGATATGTGTGATCAGTGCTTGAGACTGTGGCCACAGCGAAAGAATCATGTGAGATTCTTGGGTTAGCACGATTCATGACACTATCAACATCATACCTTTGACCATATGGGTAGACACTTTTCATACCCTAGGTCAATAGGTGGGGATACAGTGAGGCGAGGGACCGTATCATATGTAAATCGCATACATAATGGGTATATATATATATATATCTTTGCTTCTCATTTGGGGGCCTTGGCATGTTGCTAGATGTCAACCTTGGTCATTGAAATCGAACGACCATCTGATCAGAGGATAATTTATGTTCGATTAAATTATCACGATTCATTTCATGTCAGACTTTAGGGGAACCCAAAAGGTCACACACAACAAAGTCGAAATCAATGGTTAACAGTGCACAGTACAAATATAACATCATATATGATTGTTGTATGAATTGTTAATAAATGGTTCAATGTGTTTAATTATTGAACATATCATTTATGAGGTTCCATAGTGGCTTAGGGATGGTGAATGACGATGGGGGCACTTTGTGTATTGGAATAAATAAATAAAATTACTATTCATATGAATAGTAAAAAAAATTGTTATTTGTTTTGGATTCCAATTCGGACCAAACTCTTATTAGGGTTTTATAATCTCATTAAACCACTAAATTAAGATCCAATGGCTAAGATTAAATTAGCTTTTATCCCTCATCGGATTCTTAATTAATTTGTTGTCTTTGGAGCACTATATAAACCCAAAGAATTCTTCACAAATTTTTACACCAAACCTTTCATATCTTGGGTTTATATAAGTGAGCAACTCTAAAGTTTAAGAGTAAGCCACTGATTTTGAGGATCCTTAAGTCTAATTGACTAGAGGAACCTCGAGTTAAAAGTTTTTAGGTATTTGCCTAGGCTAGCACCAAGGGCAAAATACCCATGCACTCAAAGCGTAGTCTTGCCGTTGAGTTTTGGCTTTGGTGTGTGCATCTTTGGAGGCTACACACTTGGGTGGCTCTTTGGAACGTGGAAGAGCTTGCTGAGTTCGAGAAAAGCTTGTAGATTGGAGGGAGGACTGGAGGAGTCTACGGTTCAAGTAAGTCTTTTTCTTTCTTTATTTTATTTAGAGTTCTTATGATAGTTAGCATGTTTAGGTTTATGTTCTTTGCATGTTTTATGAGTTTTATGCTTAGATATATAGTAACATGCCTAGGCTTGTAGAATAATCAAAACAAATGGGTCTTGGGCAAAGGGAAAGCGGCATAATAATTTTAATTTTCCGCTGCGCACTAGCAGCCGCTTCCCAACACTAGAGTATAGTTGTTCTCGTAAGGAATACTATTCGAATAATCTGGAAAAGCTTACTAACCTGTCTATGAAACTTTAAGGACGTACTCATGGATCGGATACTGGAGAGGCGATGTCTTTCATACGAGCATCCCGAACATACTGCGTATACAAAACCCCAACACTCTACCCACTGCTGTCACTGACTCCCTAGACCGTGCTATGATACCATCTTTGTATCATCTATAATAATTGTATACATAAAACGCATATTTAACAATGATTATCCCATAATCAGAAACTAATACATGACTTTTTTGACTCTGACTGGACTATTACTCTCTCTGACTTGGTCTGGTGGACTCCAAACCCTAGTGACTGTATTAGTATCCGTCCTCCCGAGCTCATCCTCTGTAAATACCTGCAAAAATAGAAAACTAGGAGTGGGGGGTTAGATCGTTGTACGATCTAAGTGAGTGGACGGTAAAAACTGAAATACTATAATGGAAATATTTAATTCAAAATCAAGGGCTTTACAGAAAATCACATTATCTGAAAATTCTTTTCTCGTCTGAAACTCCGAACTATTTTAGAGAAAAATTATCTGAAATCTCTTTAATAAAACTTAACTTTTCTTAAATCTGCTTTCTAAAATTTTATCTCTGAAAACTGTTTCCTGAAAATCTAATATCTGAAATTTTTTTTCTAAAAATCTGATATCTGAATGATGGTCTATATCTGAAAAACTTAACGTATGAGGGCGTTATGTATCGTCGTCCTCTCATATGCCTAACTGGAGCCAGGAATGCAAAACCATGACTTAGGGGCGTTACGTATCACCATCCCCCAAAGAATGCCACTCATGTCCCTGAAACTAGTGGTATTGGGGTGTTACGTATCACCGTCCCCCAAGCCACAGAACTAGAACTGGGGGTGCGGATCTATGCTACCCTCCAAGCTCTGAAACTAGGATCTATGGGCATTTGTCATCCCTAGTCCTGAACTAAGGTCTGGGGGCGATATGTATCACCGTCCCCCCAATCCTCTACATATGCACATGTTCTCTGTCCGTCAATTCCATGTCAGTAAAAGTTACATACTGAGGTGGGTTTTTGCCTCATGCCTCGAAAACATAAAATCATGCTGTGAATCTCAAAACTGTATGAAACATTTTCTGAAAAGCATTTCTTTCTCAAATATAACTTAAATCATAAACTTTTATAAAATAACTGTATAAAAATAATCTAACGCCCTATATACTTTTAAAAAGTAAGTCTGAATTCAAACTTGATAAATAAAACCAGTTTGAGAAGAGAAGTCCACTCACTGATTTTGGAATTTGGATGAAACTGAGTCCCCTTATTGAATAAATCATAGTTCATGTGGATAATCTATTATCGGAAACTTGATTAGCATATATATTGAAAAATGAACATCGGAACTTAGCTAAGCTGAATGATACATCAACATATTTTATCTACAAAGCTTATCGTGTTTATATCTCGATGTAAGGTATGCATACGAATTGATACGAGACCTATAAGGTGGCCTCAAATATGCTAGAGTGGAACTCGAATGGTTTAAAGCATATTTGAGCAATTTTGGATCACATGTCGCGATGCAAGGCATCGCGTGTCACGAAGCAAATAATCTAGAGACGTACCCTAATTTTTACTGTGCGTGTCGCGACGCTCGAACCTTTCGCGTCGTGACGCGAAACACACCAGAAGCGTTTCTTTCAAAATTCCCATATCACATCGCGATGCAAGACCAATTTCAAGACATGATGCTTTCCACTCAATCTTCTCAACACTTAAACCTCATGCTCCACAAAAGCAATTAACTTCAACCAATCTCCAAAATAAAATTAATATTATTCTCAATGCCAAATCATGTCCAACCAATCATATAACATCATTAACATAATCTTTAATTTCCTTAAATCTTAAAACCCCTAATTAACTCAATTCCCCAATTTGATTTCTACTCAATCATCATCTATTTCATACTTATTAACCACTTAATCACATCAATCAAATAATCATCAAAATACCAAATATCCAAAACTTGGGTTAGATTTTCCTTACCTTCTTCATGCTTGGTTTTCCTGATCCTTTACGCTTCATGGATGCAACCATTCCTTTTGCTTTTTCTCTTCTTTCTTTCTTCTTCGCTTCCTTCTCTTTTCTTCTTTTTCTTTTTCTTCTTTTTCTCTTTTCTCCATCTTCTTTCATATGTTCTCATCTCTCATTCTTCTCTAAAATTTGTGAAATGATAAATAGTGACCCCTTTATATAATTGGGCTTGTTTGAAATTGTCAAAAATGGGGAAAAGTTGAGAGATTTGAAGAAACTTAGAGAATTCTCTGGAATGACCCCCGGGTACTATTCATTTGAATTTTTGATCTGTGATTTCGACTCACTTTTGTTCCGAATTTGGAACAATATTCAACAGGAAAGTTGTAGATCACGATCTCAGCTTTTGATGATATAAAATTCATAAGAATCGGAAGTCGTATGAAAATGTTACGGTCCAAATACCATGGTCTGTCCGTAGTGGAACATCGTAACGTCTAATATCGGATTCTCAAAAAATTTACCGATAGTCATCTCGCGAAGGTATATGTTTTCAATCATAATTAATTATATGACACTCGTCTCACAGCGTGTCAGTAGTCAGAGTTCCCGATCGTTACATTTGTGTGCTATTTTAAAAGGGCATGCGCACCAAGGAAGATGGTCGGATTATTGAGGACTATTAAGTAGTGGGATGATGAGCCACTGAAGAATTTTTTGGATAGCTATCACAGTTTGGTATTAGAAGTAGGGGCGTATGTGTCCCATTAGTATTAGAGAGTTTTAAAGGGTCCTTAAGGGTTGGGAGATTATGGTCCCACCTCAGGATTTAGGAAGTTTCGAACTATGCAACAACTTTGGAACAAGCAAGGAGATTTGTGTTGTTAGAAGAGGATGAGAAGATAACCCAAAGAGCTCGGGAAAAGAAAGAGTAGAGGAAAGAAAACCATCATAATGGTGGCGATGGATGGAAAGGATCGAGCCCGATGTGGCAAGAATTTAGGCCCACAAATCTGGGCAACTCAGTGTCTGAGAGGTGGCCCCCAATTGAAGTTGCGCATGTTACGGGGGACACGGCTTACATGGCCCTCAATGGACCATTATCTCAAATAGCTCGGGAAATACAAGACAAAGGGCTGTTGACAGAGCCTGACCCGAGAAGGTTTTCAGTATAGAAGAAGGACAACATGTCGTATTGCTCCCATCACATTATAGGGGACATGCCACTGAGAGCTGCAGATATTTGCAGCAGCAAGTTGAAGACTTGGTCAAGAATTGATTCCTCTAGGAATGCATCGACCATAATGCCATGAGGGCGAGGTAGCGCCAGTAGCAAAGGTCATCAGGTCAAATGCATTTGACCTGTAACAGCTAGATGGCATCTGGATCAGGAGCCGTGGAACGTAGAGGTGTAGTGGGAGCGCTGTCGATAGAGCCTCTCTTGAAATGACCCACAAATAGTTGTAATATGGGCAGTAGATCCTTGAAATACAAGTAAGTTTTTTTCCATTCTGTATAAATTGCTTGCACTTTTACACACATATTATTTATTTAAATGAAAAGTCTTGTTCAAACTTACTGGAAATACCCATGATCAGTATAGACAAGAGGTGCAACGAGATGTGTGGAACACAAGTACCCATGTGGCATACCATCAACAAGTGTCACGGGCCGAAACGTCAGTACCCGACGACTTGTACCTCCTATGTATCAGTGAAAAGATGCAAAATGATTAGCTAAAAGAGCACACCCCCGTGGCGCGCCAACCCCAGTGTCATTACCAAATCCTCAGGCTGGATCGCTAGTAACCGATGGTTAGCACCTGTGAAGACTCAAGACTTTTGTGGAATTTGGCACCTCGGGGCTACCATAACATGCTCAGCGAGAGGAATGGTGTGGCGTTTGGCCCCTCAAGGTTACCATAGCACGTATGGAATGGAGACAATTGTGAGGTACTACGGTAGCCTCAGGTTTGTATAGCATGTGGAGCGACAATTCCCTCATGGTGTTTGTTTCCCATAGAGGGTGAGCTGGAGGAGCATACGACGGTCAAGGCTTACGAGCCTCCTTGACATTTGTAGCCTCGGTATATGCCTAGCATGGGGATGAGGAATGCCCCCATGGCACTGGCCATCCCTTTTAGGATCCATAAGAGCATAGCACGGGAATGTTAGAAGGCCTCTGTGGCATTTGCAGACTTGGGGTTTGCCTAGCATGAGGGGAAACTCCCCCAAGGAATTGGTCGTTCCTTGATCTATAGCTTAGTTCGCCGGGACGTTTGGACTGTGAGATTAAAAATCATTATTTTAGGTAACATGAGATAAGAAATTGTCTCTGTTACCTCGATATTTTTAAGTCTGTGCTAAGTGTGTAATACGTCAACCCGATACACTTATCGATTTTATTTTATTTTTATTAAACCCAGTTTAGTACGCCATCACCAATGTCTGTGGGGACAATTGAGGTTGAAAATATTCCCTCGAGGTCTTTATAATTTTAATGGCTCAACGTTTCATTTGTTCTACCGATGGCATATTGCCTAATTGGCATAAGTAGGGAACATTCTGATGAACATTACAAAGTGTACACTTAATAAAAGAGAAACTAATCATTTTACACTTATAATTTCATTAATCCCCTTAATTTAGCACATTTGTAAAATAATAATTAAATTTATATGTTATATATTTTTATTGTGATTTTTATTTCTCATGTAGGTGAAATACTAAATTGGATGCATAACTAGGAAAATGGACGTGACATTTGGATTTAGGAGGTCGAAAACTTGAAAAGGCGTTATAACAGTGTACAATTTTGAAAATTCCAACTTTGCACAATTTTCATAATTTGGCCATAACTTTGTACTCTGATATCAGATTGAGACGATTCTAGATCCAGATGAAAGAAGACCCAAATATCTACAACTTTGTTGTTTACAAGTATTTATAGTTATGAGCTTTTCAAGGTCGAAATTGATGAAGACATCAATGTATGTTGCATTTAATATTAATTATTAGAAAATAAAGTAAAAAATAAAAAAAATAAAAAATAAAAGTTGAAATGTCATAATCCACTTTAGAAGGATTATGATCATGTTTACAAAATTATCAAAAAAAAATATCAAAAAATCAAAAAAGGAAAAAGAAAAAAGAAAAAAATAAAGTAGTAAAAGTTTATTGTTTGTATTTGATTTGGAAAGTTGTAATTAATAATTGAGAGATTGGCATTTCTATTATAAATAGAGGTGCCCACCATTCTATTTTCTTCATACTTTCTTTCAAAATTCCCTTGTAGAATTTGAGAGAGAGTGTCTTGTGTGTTTTAATTTTTAAGCTTTCTTGTAATTTCTTTTTCTTTCAATAGTAAAATTATGCATGTTTTTCTTCAAGTCATGAGTAGCTAATTTCATCCTGTTGGGGTAAAGAGTGGAGCTCTTAATATCATAATACATATTAATATTATTTATATTATAATATAAAAATCGTAATCTAAATAAGTAATCTAAATCTGGATTAATTATTGACAAATTTTGTTACCGCTTTTATGGCTGATTTTATTTATTTGGCATAATTGAGTACCTAACTAGACTTGTTATAGACAAATGTTATCACCGCCTTTATGGTTGGTTTTATATGTTTTGGTATAATTAATTGCTAAAGTAAATTAACTGGGTAAGAATGAAAATTTGTATATTATAAAAAATAAGATTTCTCTATATTTGAAATATTAAGAGTGGATCTCATAGCCCCAATATTTTAATTTATTATTGCATTTCAATTTTAAAATTTTCCATCAATTCAAACAAATCCAACATTTTTATTTTACTCGAATTGTTATTTTGTTTTACTAAATTTATTCCCCGTGGATCAACCCAGACTTACCAGGTTATTTGATTATTTCGACACTCGAATTGTTATTTTGTTTTACTAAATTTAGTTGTCTTCGGGGAATATAATTTAGTAGATATAATAATAATTTTTTTCTTTATTTTTATTTTTATTTTTTATATTTTCTGCATCTTATTTTTTCTTTGTATTTGTGCAGATCCAAGATGTCCTGATTTATCCTAATTGAATCTTGAACCCAGACATCCCACATATAGACAAACTTTATACATAATTCTTCAAAGTTACAAGAGACAGAAATCTCAATTAAAATAAAGCTTGCATTTTGCCAAATAATTTATTGAACCATCTTCATCTAGAGATTCTTGCATAATTTTTTGTGAGAACCTAATTCGAGAAATTGAGACAGCTGAATGAAAAATTCAATTGAGATCTGAATTGACAAGAATCATAGGACGTTTGTAGGATCTAATCATTACATTTTTTTCTCTCTTTTATCATTACATTTTTTTTTGTTTTATTTATTTATTTATTTTTCTTCTTTCACTTGTTTATTATTTTTTTCTTAGTATTGTATTTGTATTTTTAAATTTCAGCATATAGTCAGCATTTAGGTTGCATGAG
This sequence comes from Zanthoxylum bungeanum, assembly GCA_019454045.1. NCBI lineage: Eukaryota > Viridiplantae > Streptophyta > Magnoliopsida > Sapindales > Rutaceae > Zanthoxylum > Zanthoxylum bungeanum. The sequence goes on from SKCR01017602.1 coordinate 152,965, forward strand.
ACATTGGTCTCGATCATCTACCGGTAGATTAAATAGAGAGTCTTCATTACCTTCATCGTTAGTCAAAATGGCCGAGAACCAAAATGAAAATCCACCTGCCCGAAATGAAAATCCAATTGATCAAGAAGAAAATGAGTCTCAACATGGTGATCTTAATCATCCTAGGAAATTCAGACAATTCATGAATCTCACTAGGACAGGATCACCATCTTCCATTGTTTTCCCCCCAAATGCAATACTTTTCAATTTTAAAATAGGTGTCATCCAACTTTTACCCACATTCTGCGGTCTAGAGTCAGAAAATCCTTATCAACACTTAAGGTAATTTGAAGAGGTATGTAACACTTGCACATACCAAAATTACAGCATAAATATAATTCGATTAAAGTTTTTTCCCTTTTCTTTAAAGGATAAAGTTAAAATTTGGCTGCAGAACCTAAGGTCAGGATCAATCAGAATATGGGATGATTTGCAAGAGCAGTTTCTGAAAAAGTTCTTTCCCCCTCATAGGACAAACTCCTTTAAGAGGAGAATCACAACTTTTACACAAGAGTCGGGGGAAACACTTTATTAATATTGGGAGAGATTTAAAGAGATGTTGAATGTTTGTCCACGTCATGGGTTTGAAACATGGAGGCTTGTTTCCTACTTCTATAAGGGTTTAACACCCCAAGTTAGAAAAGTAGTGGAAATGATGTATAATAGTGAGTTTAGGGATAAAAATCCCGAATATGCACTAGATTACATAGAACACATATCAGAGAATGCACAACAATGGGACGCAGTTGGCACTTATGAGTCGTCTATAAAACTACAATCATTTGGTAGAGGTATGTTTAACCTTAGGGAAGACCATGACCTTTTTGTTAAATATGCATCTCTAGCTAAAAAGTTGAGGCATTAGAAATGAGGAAGAATGATCATGTCAAGTCAATTCAAGAAGTCACATGTCAAATATGTAATTCACATGAACACGTCACACAAGTTTACCCAACCTTGCCAGCCCTGCAAGAATGTCTCCATGACCAATTCAGTTCCATAAACACTTTCTATAGACCAAATCCAAACTCATACTCCCAAACCTACAATTCTGGTTGGAGAAATCATCCAAACTTTAATTGGAGGAATGATAACCAAGCACAACCATCGCAACAACCTCCCCTGGTACATCAAAATGTCCAAAATTCCCAGAGTTATGCACCATATATCCCACTACCTAGGAAAATCCTTGAGGATACTTTGCATACATTCATTGAAAACTGGAAGCCATCAATAACCAAAATGTGCAAACATTGATTGATCTAAAAGATACTTTCTCCAAAATCACATATGTACTGACCATTAATGAGAAAAGAAAGTTTCATACACAACCACAACCAAATCCCAAGAGTTATCAAAACCCTCACGAGGGTAGTTATGGTAGTTAACACATAGACTAAGTCAAATCCGTTATTACTCTTCGCAGTGGTAAGGTCATCCATAGGCCTATTCTTGAACCTTGCAAAACTGAAAATAAATCAAATTCAGAGGGTAAGGAAGGGGTTGATGAACCAGTACCTATCGTTGATGATAATAAATTTTCTCATGCACCTTCATTTCTTCAAGCATTAAAAACAAAGAAGTTCAACCATTCCCGAGAGATATATGAAATATTAAAACAGGTAAAGGTCAATATTCTTTTATTAGATGTCATCCAACATATACCATCTTATGCCAAATTTATGAAAGACTTGTGCACCGTTAAAAGGAAACACTAGGTAAGAAAGAAAGCTTTTCTAGCTGAACAGGTAAGTTTCATTCTCTCAACCAATAATGCATTAAAATACAAGGACCCTGGTTGTCCAACTATTTCATGTATTATTAGAAATCTAAAAATTTAACATTTTTGCTTGATTTGGAGCCAGTGTCAATTTGTTTCCATTTTCAGTTTACTAACAACGTAATATTGGTGAGTTAAAACTAACCTCAACTACTCTTTTACTTACCGATAGATCAGTCAAGGTACTGAAAGGAATTATGGATGACATGTTATTACCAGTCGATAAATTCATATATCTTGTGGAGTTTATTTCGAAACCGGTAAAAGATATCTTCCTAACTGTTGGGTTTTCTAGGTCAAACCAAGATCAATTAAGCAAATGAAATGTGTGAATACGCAAAGTAAGATGGCGGAAATACTCACTTTGATCGGATATAGGATGCGTCAAAAATATAAAATTATTCCTTGACGTTTCGGCCAAGCTCCTCATTTGGGGATGAAATCCAAGCTCCAAGCTTTGTTGTTGATTCCAATCTCAATGATTGGTTTCCCTATCACCTTGAATGATCCTTTGATGTGCTAGCAATGGAGATTTTTGCCACAAAAATCACCTATTCTTCCTTTGATATTTTCGGCCAAAGAAGAAAATTGGGAGAGTGTTTTTGGTTCTAAAAACCGTGAGAGAGAGAGAGAGAGTTAGATGAAGTGTGTTGACTTGTTTTTTATTTTAAAAATCAAATTCAAGATATACCAAAATCAATATTTGGTATATGTCAAAACTCTCACAAACTTGGTGTGTGAAACAAGTCATCACCCACCCACCAAATTCCATCACCAAAAAGGTAAGTCAAATGACAAGTGATGTGATTTGTGATGTGACTTATGGGCCCCACATAAATTCAAAATCTGAGTGGGCCCGCAAACACTCCCGGGCTCGGGTTCGTTAATTCCGAATTAACGAACTTTCCGTTGCGACGTAATTAAATCAAATTTAATTAAATAATTATGCCTATCAAAATTACTATTCATATCGCTCGTGAATTAATTCTAAATTAATTCGTTTGCCCGAATTAAAATCCAATTTTAATTTCGTTATGAAATCTAATTTCATTTAATATATCGAATATATTTTTTTATCGATTAATTCCAAATTAATCGTTCTCTCTCTTCAAATAGTATTTTATCCTAGATAAAATCTCTCCGTAATTAATCACAGATTAATTATGTTCGAATCATACGTCATCGGTGAATCTTCGGTAAGCGACCCATGAGATCCCTGGAAATGTTGGCACTAAATCCGGTCGTCAAACTATCCAAACACGTGCGGACCTCGTACTACGTTTTTACCCATTTACGAGACATGGTTGGCTTCTAGCAAAGCACCATGCCTACCCAATTCTCCATAAATATTCTTAAGGGAATATATAATCTATGTCAGGAGTAGTATACATAGTATTACGTATTGCGGTTCAGTATCGGATGTCACATGCTAGGCCTGGGGCTGGAATTGTGTTTGCCCCGTACGAAGCATATATCGGATCTCTGGTAACTAGTCTCTATAATCGGATAATCATGACCTAGTCATATTATCCCGATGACTGCAGTACAAAAGAGTACTAGTTCAGTATCCTGCGTGACCATAATCTCCATATGACTGGAGTGATACTTCCATCTTGACATCACACCCAATACACTACGATTCTCAATATACCCAGAAGAGACGTACACAGAATCTGTTAAAGCCCTGGACGACCAAAACCAAAGTATATTGATTGTCGCAAGTATTAGCGATGTAAGTCTCAGGTTAAGACCAAATACACCTACCCTGATTCGGATTTCCATAAACACATAGTCATACTACCAATGGAATTCCGAGGGGTCTATCCAGAGCGAAGCTATTTCCGTACCATCGGTAAACACAACCTCCTATCACACTTTCATAAGTATCCAATACTTAAATATATGAGAATTATGTTGTTATGCTCTCACAACGTGCACAAAAGCAATACTAGTCTATTCCGTATTATCGATGTCCAATCTCGATAATACTACGACTATGGATATTTTAATGATTAAACCTTAGTGGATTAATATTGTCTCATATCTTATTAATCCGGTACTAATCATATGGACTTTTATCATTTATATATCCCGGTAATCCAATTACAAATGATAAAAGAGCAATTTCCTATGTCACGTAGTTAATTTGTATAACAACGCCATATTCTGTAAAAATAGTGATGTTATGGGTCATAATTGTCCAGAAATCTCCCACTTGGCCTATAGCCAATCACTCAAGTGTCCTACACTTGAACTATATATGGGTCGCTCAAATTTCTACTAAGAAACTGCTTTCGTCAGCGGATTTGCATGGTTATCATCTGATGCGATTTATTCGATCATCATATCGCCATGATGTATGATCCGACGAATCAGATGAAATAGTTGAAGTATATACTTGGATCGTTGATGAGACCATTAATTCTTTAGCCTACACTGTAGCCTAGCTCAGCTGCTAACAGAACTACTCCTAATCTAATTAGGAATTTTACAGATCCAAAATTGCTTCTTTTGCTGCCTCAGCTACAGCAGTATTCCGCTTTTGTTGTTTATTCGGCAACAATATCTTACTTGGAAGATTTCCAGCTCATTGTTCCGTTATTCAAACTATATAGTACCCTTATTACGACTTACAATCATTTTTGTCGGTTTGGAAACTTACAACGATGAACCCAGTCATTTCAAGTTCTCTTTCTCCTTAGTTTAAGAATGCATACTTAGTTCCTGTAAGATACTTAAGGATGTTCTTAACATCAATCCAGTGACTATCACTTGGATTGGCGTGATTGTGACTCTATATGCTCAAAGCATATGAGACACCAGGTCACATACATCTTTAAAATGTACGAGTTCTCAGAGAGTGCCACAACTTTTAGATCTATCCCAGTAGATCCTTATTCCTAGAATAAAGGTTGTTTCTCCCAAGTAATCTACGGAGAATTTTCATGAAATCCAAGCTTTCACCGATTATATTATGGGAATGTCATTTCCAAGAAATGACATGTCATCATTATATAGGACAATCATTGTCAGTGCACTCCCACTAACCTCCTTCTATACACAAGAATCATTTTCATTTTGAATTAAATCATATACCATTATGATTACATCAAAACTCTGGTTCCAAGAACGCAATGCTTGCTTTAATCCATAAATGGATCAAATTAACTTGCAAACCTAGTTTGCATGTTTTGGTACGATAAAACCGTTAGGATGTTGTAAACATCCTCCAAAAGGTGTCCGTTTAAGGAAAGTGGTTTTTGACGTTCAGCTGCCATATTTCATGAATGAAACATGCAGAATTAGCAAGCATTATCCAAATGGATTTAATCATGGCAACAAGTAAAAGGTTTCGTCGTAATCGACACAATGTTGATAACGATACCTTTTCGCTACAAGCATCATTTTTGTCGGTTTGGAAACTTACAACGATGAACCCAGTCATTTCAAGTTCTCTTTCTCCTTAGTTTAAGAATGCATCCTTAGTTCCTGTAAGATACTTAAGGATGTTCTTAACATCAATCCAGTGACTATCACTTGGATTGGCGTGATTGTGACTCTATATGCTCAAAGCATATGAGACACCAAGTCACATACATCTTTAAAATGTACGAGTTCTCAGAGAGTGCCACAACTTTTAGATCTATCCCAGTAGATCCTTATTCCTAGAATAAAGGTTGTTTCTCCCAAGTAATCTACGGAGATTTTCATGAAATCCAAGCTTTCACCGATTATATTATGGGAATGTCATTTCCAAGAAATGACATGTCATCATTATATAGGACAATCATTGTCAGTGCACTCCACTAACCTCCTTCTATACACAAGAATCATTTTCATTTTGAATTAAATCATATACCATTATGATTACATCAAAACTCTGGTTCCAAGAACGCAATGCTTGCTTCAATCCATAAATGGATCAAATTAACTTGCAAACCTAGTTTGCATGTTTTGGTACGATAAAACCGTCAGGATGTTGTAAACATCCTCCAAAAGGTGTCCGTTTAAGGAAAGCGGTTTTTGACGTTCAGCTGCCATATTTCATGAATGAAACATGCAGAATTAGCAAGCATTATCCAAATGGATTTAATCATGGCAACAAGTAAAAGGTTTCGTCGTAATCGACATAATGTTGATAACGATACCTTTTCGCTACAAGCCTAGCTTTGTACGTTTGTATGTTGCCATCCATGTTTGTCTTCCTTGAAGACTCATATAGTAATAATAGGCACAATGCCTTCCGGTACAACAACCAGTGTCCAAACTTGGTTGGTATACATGGAATCCATTTCGGACTTCATGGTACTTTGCCATAATAGGAAGTCGATACCTTGTATCACTTCCTCATACGTAGCCAGTTCGTATTCCTCAATAAGATTGACATCTTCATGAGGTGAGATCAGAAACCCATACCTCCCAGGTTTTTTGCTGACTCTCTCTGACTTACGTGGTTCTTGTGTATTCAAAGATTGTGGTACAGTTTCATCCATGATGAACTGTCTGTGTTCCATTAAGGAATCAGTGCCTGGAACAGTATTACTCCAATTTTCATCGAGTTTTACTTTCCTCCCACTTACCACTGCATATAAGTATTCCTCTTAGGAAAATCGCATGGAGAGCAACAATTACATTGTTCTCTTGTGAGTTGTATAAGTACTATACTTTGGTTTCCCTAGGATAACCAATTACAAATTAGGCACTTATCCAATTTGGGTTCTAGTTTGGTATCATCCAAACATATGCCAAGCATACCCAAATCTTCAGGAATTAGAAAACCTGGTTTTTTTCCTGTTCATATCTAATATGAAGTCTGTCTAACAGATTTTCATGGAACCTTATTCAAAATAAGTATTGCACTGTTTAATGCGTATCCCTAGAAGGAAAATGGTAGCTCAGAGCGACTCATAATTAACCTTACCATGTCCAACAAAGTTCGGTTTCTCTGTTCGAACACACCATCAAATTGAGGTGTTTCGAGAGGAGTCATTTATGAAAGAATACTATACTCTTTCAAATATTCGAGAAACTTATTGCTTAAGTATTTTCATCACGGTCCAATCGTGATGTTTTAATACTCTTGCCGGTCTGTTTTTATACTTCGTGTCGAAACTCTTTGAATTTATCAAAAGTTTCTGATTCGTGTTTCAAAAGAAACACATAACCATAACGCGATGCCACATCCGTAAAGGTTGCGAAGTGTTCATATCCACCTCTAGCCTAGCTAGATATGGGCCCACTTACGTCACTATGAACGAGGGCTAACAGATTGGTGGAACTTGTACTTTTACCAAGTAAAAGGTGTTTTAGGCACTTTGCCTAATAAACTAGATTCGTAGACATCATTTGATTAGAATCAAATCCGTCCTAGTACCCACTCTTCGAAAGTGTGGATATACGAGTCTTGTTAATGTGTCCCAGACAATAATGCCACAAATAAGTCTCATCTGATTAAATCAGTTTGAGCTATTTGTTTGTCATGTTATACGTTTGAGATTCATTTATATTCAAAATATAAATACTGTTATTCACATCTAATGTGATTATCTCAATATCGTCTTTATAAAATAAAACACTTAGTGTTCTAGAATATAAAGGTATACCCGCAACGGGTTAAACTTAGATATAGAGATAATGTTTCTAGTCAAACTAGGTACATTACAACATTTCCTAATTTAAGTACATGCCCAAAGGGTAGTTCCTAAACTTAGGTTTCTACGGTTAAAATGCCAACTCTCGTCCCATTTTCAATTCGCAGGTCGATCTTAAATGAAGCCAGTCTCCTGCTAATCAGCAGATCCTGCACATCAGTACATATATTTATGTACCACATCTAGTATCAAAATACAATTTTGAAACTAGTAGTGAACATGTTTATGACAAACATGCTTGAAGCCGAAGCCTTACCCCACCTTCACTTTCTTCATGTCTGCCTTGTCCATACGGCAGTCACGCTTCAGTGACCCCGTTTGCCACATTTTAGGCAGACATCTTGGGATATGTCATTTGTCTTCCCAGAAGACTGTGATGATTTTTCCTTTTCCCTTTAATTCACACCCTAGAGGCCTTCGGCCAAGCCTTGGCCTTCTGGGATGTCGAAGTAAGATGTGCCTTGCGTTTCTTGCCCTTTTGCAAACTCTGGCTTTGTCTCCTTGAGCATAGCCATTAACTCTCCAAGAGTTTTCTATTATAATTAGTACTTCTAAGATCTAAGATTAGATCTATGAAGATCTTTAATTTCAACATCATGGTATAAGGATCTAATCCTTAATTCTGACGATGGAATTAATGAGTCATTGCGGTAAGCATAATGGATTGAGCACTAAAGTTATCATCACCATGAGTCTTCCAAAACTCATGCTCCACTATTTGCTCAACTCCGGGCTCAGGCCCGAGATGTTTCTCTATCAAATAGAATAACTTCTCAGTTCCCAGGACTATCCTGAGGTTTTATTCCCAATTTGAAAATTAAAGCCGTTTAAAAATATTTTCACCCAGGATTATGTTCTAAACGCTAATCTTTCAGTTATCTTGATTTCAATAGTCCAACTATCCAATCAACGATTTCGGGTACAATCAAATATAATGATTACTATAGTCTAACTATATAATCAACTACTATTTGATTGGTTAAATTCAAATATATTGATTACTATAATCCAATTATATAATCAACTATAAATGAAATAGTTTGAATACAGTCCAACTGTTTAAATTTAAAACAACAATTGAATATTAGTCCAACTAATATATTTATTAATAATAATGACGAAAAATTGAAATGAGCGCGTATTGGCAAGTATCTAAACAAAATTGCAAATTTAATACTTGCCTCCCACTATTTTTCGGTGAACCTCTAACCCTCTGTTGAGTACTCGGGAAACCTAGTTTCCTAGTGGGCTAGGATCCCGTTAAATAACACACAACCTTGACTTTGGCCAACAAGCTGTATGATATTTAACTAGGTAGATCTCTAAGATCAATTGGACCTCATCCAATTCCTAGATCCAGTAGGTGGACATCCAAGTCCGAAACATATATCTAATATATGCCAATATATCCGATATATTCCCTAACCTTTTTCCTCTGAATCAACTAAGCCTTGGCTTTGGCACAACAAGCTTAATGATTCCAGTTAAGCGGGACCCATTGACTTTGGAAAGCTTCGTAATCGATGTCGATGGACAAGAAATGATCTTGACTTTGGCCAAAAAATCACAACTTGGACAAGACATGCGATATGGAACAAAGCCTTCATGATTCAAACACATCCGCGATGGACAAAGGTCTTGACTTTGGCCAACAAACCAGTGCCAATCTTGGATCTTGAGAATGAATCATTCAATGGAAGGAAAGCGCTTAATATTTATTGAGGGTTTTTCGCGTAATTGGCAACCAATTAATTATCTTTGATTAGGTCTCATCATACACCCTTAAGCATGCATTCTAAAAGCATAATAAGGCGCGGTAAATAAATTAATAATGATATGCGGATGGATATTTAAAACATTTTGTTCCTAGAACAAATCTCTCTATTTCCTCTCTCCCGCTAGCACTATTCATACTTCTACCCAATTACATAACACTTCTAAAGAAACCTCATTTACATTGAGGGGAATAGGTGAGAAGAGAAATACAAAGAATCAAGAGGTAATAGGCTGGACACACGGGTCCAATTTAATAAATTCTAAATTTATTACAATAATTTCCAAAATTTCTCTCACCCATCTAATATCCATCCGATATACATTATTCATACATCACATTCATGTATTCACACAAAGCATGTTATCAATCAATCTAATCCAATTAATTAATCTTTGATTAATGATCATCCAATGTTCAAACAATGATTTGATTTGCGCGAGTCCAACTCGTTTAAGAATAAGTACTCAAAGTACAAATTCTTGAATTATATCAAACTACAATATTAAATCCAATTTAATTTGTATTCAATACTAATTATTTATTTAATTTCAAATTAAATAATTACACTTTATTAATGAGCCTTTGCGACTTAGATTCTAAATCTAATCTAAACGGGTCTCAAAACCCAATTAACATCCAATGTCAATTTAATTAAAGTCCAATGGGCTTTCAATTAATTTATAAGGCATGGACTTTGGCAACCAAAGCCCAATAAGGAATCACCATTTGCCATAAAATTAATTTTGGCCCATTAGGCCCAATTAAATTATAAAGGCCCAATTATCATATTTGGACTTTATGGAAATGGTTTTAGGCCCAATTGGATCCAACCAATTATCCTAAACCAAACTTGGTCCAACCAAGCCCATTAAGCCCAAATACAACATTTTTAGCCCAATTCCAAATTAAGCCTAATTAAATTTAATCCCAATATTCCAAATATCACAATTTAATCAATTAAAGTGTATTAGCCATAATTAATTATTTAAATCAACATTTCCAAAATACCAATTTACATAATTAATCATGCTTTAATTAATCTACTTATGTCCAACACAAATTGAAGCAAAATCAATCCAACATGCTTCCATAAGCTCACGGTAATTAGGGACTTTTTATATCAATTTTGATTTCAATCCAATTAAATCACAAACTAATATATCTCATGCATTTTAAACACATCCAATTGTCTAAAATTTAAAAAATTCCCATGAGCTTATACTAGGGTCATATTCGGCCAACATAAGGATTTTGGTAAAATTATTCTAATCAATTTTACACAAATCCAATGATGCAAAACTCTATGTAATCATCATCTAACATCAACCAAACACTCAATTTGAAGAAATCATGCATTAATCACAAAAGCCCAAATAAAAGTTTAAGAACCCTAAATTCAATTTCATGCTCAATTATGGCTCTGATACCATTGTTGGGTTTTCTAGGTCAAATGAAGATCAATTAAGCAAATGAAATGTGTGAATACGCAAAGTAAGATGGCGGAAATACTCACTTTGATCGGATATAGGATGCGTCAAAAATAAAAAATTGTTCCTTGAAGTTTCGGCCAAGCTCAACCTTTGGGGATGAAATCCAAGCTCCAAGCTTTGTTGTTGATTCCAAGCTCAAGGATTGGTTTCCCTATCACCTTGAATGATCCTTTGATGTGCTAGCAATGGAGACAAAAATCACCTCTTCTTCCTTTGATATTTTCGGCCAAATAAGAAAATTGGGAGAGTGTTTTTGGTTCCAAAAACCATTGAGAGAGAGAGGGAAAGAGAGTTAGATGAAGTGTGTTGAATTGTTTTTTATTTTAAAAATCAAATTCAAGATATACCAAAATCAATATTTGGTATATGTCAAAACTCTCACCAACTTGGAGTGTGAAACAAGTCATCACCCACCCACCAAATTCCATCACCAAAAAGGTTAGTCAAATGACAAGTGATGTGACTTGTGATGTGACTTGTGGGCCCCACTTAAATTTAAAATCCGAGTAGGCCCGCAAACACTCCCAGGTTCGGGTTCATTAATTCCGAATTAACGAACTTTTCGTTGTGACGTAATTAAATCAAATTTAATTAAATAATTATGCCTAGCAAAATTACTATTCATGTCGCTCATGAATTAATTCTAAATTAATTCGTTTGCCCGAATTAAAATCCAATTTTAATTCCGTTATGAAATCTAATTTCATTTAATATATCGAATATATTATTTTTTCGATTAATTCCAAATTAATCGTTCTCTCTCTTCAAATAGTATTTTATCCCAGATAAAATCTCTCCGTAATTAATCCCAGATTAATTATTTTCGAATCATACGTCATCGGTGAATCTTCGGGAAGCGACCCATGAGATCCCTGGATATGTTGGCGGTAAATTGGGTCGTCGGACTATCTGAACACGTACGTACCTCGCACTACATTTTTACCGATTTACGAGACATGGTTGGCTTCTAGCAAAGCACTGTGCCTACCCAATTCTCCAGAAATATTCTTAAAGGAATATATAATCAATGTTAGGCGTAGTATACATAGTATTGCATATTGCGATCCAGTATCGGATGTCACATGCTAGGCCTGTGGCTGGAATTGTGTCTGCCCCGTACGAAGCATATATCGGATCTCTGGTAACTAGTCTCTATAATCGGATAATCATGACCTAGTCATATTATCCCGATGACTACAGTACAAAAGAGTACTAGTTCTGTATCCTGGTTGATCATCATCTCCATATGACTAGAGTGATACTTCCATCTTGACATCACACCCAATACACTACGATTCTCAATATACCCAGAAGAGACGTACACAGAACCTGTTAAAGCCCTGGATGACCAAAACCAAAGTATATTGATTGTCGCAAGTATTAGCGATGTAAGTCTCAGGTTAAGACCAAATACACCTACCCTGATTCGGATTTCCATAGACATATAGTCATACTACCAATGGAATTCCGAGGGATCTATCCAGAGCGAAGCTGTTTCCGTACAATCGGTAAACACAACCTCCTATCACACTTGCATAAGTATCCAATACCTAAATATATGAGAACTATGCCTTTATGCTCTCACAACGCGCACAAGTGCAATACTAGTCTATTCCGCATTATCAATATCCAATCTCGATAATACTACGACTAGGGATATTTTAATGATTAAACCTTAGTGGATTAATATTGTCTCATATCTTATTAATTCGTTACTAATCATATGGACTTTTATCATTTATATATTCCGGTAATCCAATTACAAATGATAAAAGAGCAATTTCCTATGTCACATAGTTAATTTGTATAACAACACCATGTTCTGTACAAATAGTGATGTTATGGGTCATAATTGTCCAACTCTAACTGCAAGAAAAGTTGTTGACTTAATTTACCAATTCTTAGCTTATGACCAAAAATTGACCCCATTCTTTCCAAGTTGAACTGATCTGATAACGATCGTGGCAAGAAGCGTAGAGTGGACCTTGATCTTAATTTGTAATTTTTCTTTTAAATAGTCGTAGATTCCATTGTCAATTCCACACTAATTAGGTGATGTCTTCTAAACTCTGTTTCTTCTTATTCAGATATTGGGGACAATGTCTCAATTTAGTTGGAGGGAGGGGATAGTTGACTAGATAGTTTTTGTTTTATGTTCAATTATTGTGTTTTTCTTTCAAAAAAAATATTTTCATTTTCGTGTTGTTGTTTTATGTTAAAAAAATTATTATATTGTTTTTACTTTGTTGTTATTTCGTGTGTAAAAAAAAAATATATTTTTTTTATTTTATTTTTTGTTTTTTTTAAAAAAATACACACAAACCAACAACAAATTTTTGACTAACGAAGTGGAATTGTTGTTCAGATATGGCAGTGTAAGGAGTTTTCGCTTCTGAGACGCATCTCAATGTTCGTAACATGATATATTTGTTCACTTCTTTTTGAATCATTTAAATTTATGAATTTCCATAATATTGATTAAATTTGATCTCCATATGCTCATTTGACATATATTATCAACATACACAGTAACACATGATCATGGATTGTAAGTGAAAATTTTGTAATATTAAGTTCTCTAGTTATTAAAGATAGCACCTAAAGGCAGTGGAATTTATATTTTTATTCAAAAAAACAAAAACTAACCATGTTTTTACTTAGTAACCGGACATCTTGCCTCAGCAAGCAGTGATTGTTCGCATAAAAATGTTGAGCTTGAGTTTGTAAAAAAAAAAGAGTGAATAAGTTCGATTTCGTAGCCTCTCTAACTCTAGCAATTAAGTTCATAGGGGTGTTTTAAAACTTAGCCCTAAGGCCATCTGGTCTTGGAGTCACTGGCCCAAAGCTCATTACATGGGTTGAAGATAAAGCTTAAGGAAATCAGACACTTCTTCTTTTTAACATCTGAGATCTGAGCAATTAAGTATATATGAGTGTCTTAACACATAGTGCCCTTAATTAGCATAAGGAGGGAACATTATGATGAACATTACTAAGTGTACACTTAATAAAAGAGAAACTAATCATTTTACACTTATAATTTCATTAATCCCTTTAATTTAGCATATTTGTAAAATAATAATTAAATTTATGTTTTATATATTTTTATTGTGATTTTTATTTCTTATGTAGGTGAAATAATATCTTGGATGCCTAACTAGAAAAATGGATGTGACATTTGGATTTTGGAGGCCGGAAACTTGAAAGGGCATTTTAACAGTGTATAATTTCGGAAATTACAATTTTGCGTAATTTTCGTAATTTGGCCATAACTATGTACTTTGATATCGGATTGAGGCAATTCTAGTTCTAGATAAAAGAAGACTCAAATATCTAAAACTTTGATGTTTACAAGAATTTCTAGTTCTAAGGTTTTCAAGGCGAAATTGGTGAAGACATCAATGTGTGTTGCATATAATTTTAATTATTAGAAAATAAAGTAGAAAATAAAAAATAAACAAAGTAAAAAATAAAGAATAAAAGTTGGTGGATTGTGATCATGTTTGCAAAATTATCAATAAAAATATCAAAAATAAAAAAATAAAAAAATAAAATAGTAAAAGTTTATTGTTTGTATTTGATTTGGAAAGTTGTAATTAATAATTGAGAGATGAACACTTCTACTATAAATAGAGGTGCTCACCTCTCAATTTTCTGATTCTTTCTTTCAAAGTTCTCTTGTAGAATTTGAGAGAGTGTCTTGTGTGTTTTAATTTTTAAGCTTTCTTGTAATTTCTTTTTCTTTCTGAAATAAAATTATGCATGTTTTTCTTCAAATCATGAGTAGCTAATTTCATCATGCTGTGGTAAAGAGTGAAGCTCTTAATATGAGAATATTGATTAATATTATTTATATTATAATATATAAATTATAATCTCAATAAGTAATCTAAATCTTGATTAATTATTGACAAACATTATTACTGCATTTATGGCTGATTTTATTTATTTGGCATAACTGAGTACCTAAGTGAACATGTTATAGACTAATATTATCACCGCCTTTATGGCTGGTTTTATATGTTTTGGCATAATTAATTCCTGAAGTAAATTAACTGGGTAATAATGACAATTTGTATATTATAAAAAGTAAGATTTCCATATATTTGAAATATTAAGAGTGGATCTCATAGCCCAGCATTTTAATTTATTGTTGTAGTTTAATCTAAAATAGTGGATTCGGGAGCCTATATAAAGAGGTTGAAATCTCATATTCAAGGGTTAGCAAATTTTGTATCTCACAACTTCTAGAGAAACTGAGAGTTGAAGAGTTAGTGATATAAAGAGAAAGTAGGTCAGCACTCGACCACATGAGAGATTTATACTAAGTTTGTTGTAAACCCGAGGTGCTTATTTTTATATTTTTGTATTCCCCCTCACTTGTAGCTCGTTTTGCTATTGACTCCAAGCAGAAATAAAATACATCATCTTTCTCCCGTGGACGTAGGTTGGAGACACTCTCTGCCAAACCACGTCGATCATTGTCTCTGTTTTTTCTTGTATGCTTGCTAAATTTGCTTTTGATTCCCTATTAACCAAACAAATTCATTGGCATCTCCAATACTGTCTATCATTATAGTGACCCATGTTGACTGTTTCTAAACCTGCATCTTCAATATTGTGTATCATATGGCATTATTCATCATCTTGCGAGCATGGAATGGCTTCAAAGACATGAAAGGTCACCTCTTGATCTTGCACTCTCATGGTAAGGTCATCCTTATGTACGTCGATTGGTATTCATGTGGTCATGCCCCTTGATTACTTTTCTATCCAAAATTAGGGTGATCTTTCCATCTAGAGTTGTAGTTGTTTGAATAGGGGTTGTGGCCTGGCCTGTTGAAGTTGTTGATGAGAACCTACCTGGAACAAGCCAAGCAAACCCATAAAAGAATGAAACCGTTCCCAAAAAAGCTAAGACATTTCAGATAAAAACTCTAAACCTCTGAGGAACAAGCAATAGAAATCTAGAATGCTAATGGGACGTCACAAAGGATTATCAGACCTTTGATAAGCCAAAACTAGTAAGAATAATTTGAGGGTTTCTCAAAGTTCACGAATTGATAAAATTTTATTAAAGAAGAGTTAATGAAAACCGAACCAAAAGTTAGCCTTTTATAAGGAGGCTTCAACCAAAAATCCTAACCCAAAAAATAGCCAAAAGATGAAACTACCCACACGAAAACATGCGTGTATCCTAAAACTAACCTAAGTTATCCCCACGTGCAAACCCTTGCACCCTTAATTAGGGGTGTTCGCGGGTCGGGTCGGGTTTTTCGGAATTTTTTTTGACCCGATCGGGTCGGGTCATTCGGGTCGTCTGACCCGAAACCCGAAATTTGAGGAGGTGACCCGCGCGGATCGGGTCACCTCGGGTCGGGTCAAAGAACTGCGGGTCGGGTCGGGTCAACATAATATATAGTAAATATAATATATAAATTTTTTAATGAAAGAAGATTTTCAATAGTGCATGCAGCAGAAATGGTTAAGAATTAACAAACTTTCACACAAACCTCAGGTTCGAATCTCTACAACCCTTCATTTTTTATTGAAAAAATTAATTTCTCAAACCGCAAGCTGTGAGATTCAAACTTGCTACCTTCTTCAAGGTATCCTAATAAGCTTACCATTGTGCTACGCCTTCTTGGTGTTAAATACATACCACTACAAATATATATATTATAATATAATAGCATTACATTGGGTCGGGTCGGGTCAAACCCGAGTTTGCTGAACTAAACCCGTGACCCGATCCGAAATTTCGGGTCGGGTCGGGTCGGGTTAGACCCGAAATTAAATTTTAAACTGGATAAACCCGACCGGGTCGGGTCGGGTCGCTGCGGGTCGAGTCGGGTCGCGGGTCGACCCGACCCTATGAACACCCCTACCCTTAACTTAATTCCCAAATATAAAATAATAATCTAAAGTAATACGCTCAAACATAAATAAAGGGCCGAATTAAAATAAATATCAAGCCCTAAATAAAATTATAATAATTATCAAATAACTATAATAAAATAGGCCTAAGTATCTTCTTTCTCCACGGCCTGAATAAGGTTCACCATCATGGGTTCATCCAGCTTCAAGCCCATACTCGATGTAATAGAGGTGAAGGAATAGTAAGATATAATCTTCTGTATGAATCAATGCATTGCTTCATGGATCTTCTTAGCTCGAGACCTCGTGATTAGATCTTCTGGAACATGCACGGTGGTGGTCCGTCCGTGTCCATCATGAGCTGCATCCTAGGCCTCATCAATTATTAATATTGTACGGCTCCTCATTCTGTTCTCCCATATATCCTGCACTTATGACACCAACACTGTTCATAGCTTCAATACTCAGGACATGTAGGCATTTGCAGATTTGATCAAGTTTGGCACTCACAATTGTATTGAGCTCGACCTCGTGAACGCCTACTACTCGTTGGGGCATATTCCTCTTTGTTGGTCATAATGAATTGTTATTAGTCATTTCTTCTAATAGATCTCACGCTTGATTTTCTCTTTTTCCCATTAATGCACCTCCTACAGCTGCACCTACTGTGGAATACATCATCCCACTAAGCCCATTATAGAAGGTTTGTAGCTGCAACCACTTGGCAATCTCGTGATGAGGGTATTTCCATAGCATCTCCTTGTACCTTTTGTTGGAATTTACTAAGCATCCCAAGATCAATATCAAGCAATGAAAATAACATGTGAATACATCAAGGATTTGCAGAATACTCACAATGATCGGTTGAGTCGATGCGGTGACGAACAAAAAATCTTTTGCTCCTCCAAATGGGTCTCGGCAGTCCACTAAAATGGCCCTCCAAGAATCGGCAATGGTCCTCCATGAAGCTCCAAGCTTTGTGATGAAATCCCATGCTCACAAGTGCGGTTTCCATATCACCTTTCCAAGACCCTTTTGTGTGCTAGCACTCTTGATTTTTGCCACAAAAATCACCACATTTCTTCTTCCTTGCTCACGATTTTTGCCCAGACAAATAGAAGAAAAACATCCCACTTTGGGCGTGAAGAAAAAAGAAGATATGAGAGAGAAAATGTGTTATGGTTAAATTGATTTCCAAATTCAATAAATAAAACATATACCAAAATTTGTGAAAAGCTTTCAAAAAGTCAACATAAATTTGGCTCCAAAATGGCATTAAATACTATCAACCACTCACATCACTATTTACATCAATCAATCAATCAAGTGACAAGTTGTCACATCACTCAAAGTGACTAATGATTTAACGCTTAATGCGACTAGCGATTTGACGCTTGATGTGACTTGCGTGCCGCACTCGAATTCGAAATGCGAATGCGCTCGCAAACACTCTCGGGCTCGGGTTCGCTAATTCCAAATTAACGAATTTCCGTTGCAACGTAATTAAATGATTATGCCTAGCGAAATCACTATCACGTCGCTAACGAATTAATTCTAAATTAACTCGTTCGCCCGAATTAAAATCTAATTTTAATTCTGCATCGAAATCCAATTTATTATAATATATCGAATATATTATTTTAATCGATTAATTCCAAATTAATCGTTTTCTCTCTTTATATGATATTTTATCCCAGATAAAAATATCTCTGTAATTAATCCCATATTAATTTTCTCTCTCATATAATTAATCCCAGATTAATAAAGTGCGAGTCATACGTCATCGGTGAATCTTCGGGAAGCGACCCATGAGATCCCCGGATATGTTGGCAGTAAATACGGTCGTCGAACTATCCGAACATGTAAGTACCTCGTACTACGTTTGTACCGATTTACAAGACAAGGTTGGCTTCTAGCAAAGCGCCATGCCTACCCAATTCTCCAGAAACATGCTTACTAGAATAAGCGATCTATATCAGGCGTAGTATACGTAGTATTGCGTATTTCGATCCAATATCGGATGTCACGTGCAAGGCTTGGGGCTAGAAATGTGTATGCCCCGTACGAAGCACATATCTGATCTCTGACAACTAGTCTCTATAATCGGATAAACATGACCTAGTCACAATATCCCGATAGCTGCAGTATATAAGAGAACAAGTTATGTATCCTACGTGATCATCTTCTCCACTATTACTGGAGTGATACTTCCGTCTTGACATCACACCCAACACACTACGATTCTCAATATACCCAGCAGAGGCGTACACAGAACCTGTTAAAGCCCTGGACGACCTAAAACCAAAGTATATTGATTGTCGCAAGTATTAGCGGTGCAAGTCTCAAGTTAAGACCAAATACACCTACCCTGATTCGGACTTCCATAGACACATAGTAATACTACCAATGGAATTCCGAGGGGTCTATCTAGAGCGAAGCTGTTTTCCGTACCATCGGTAAAACACAACCTCCTACTACACTTGCATGAGTATCCTATACCCTAATATATGAGAACTATGTCGTTATGCCCTCACAACGTGCACAAGTGTAATACTAGTCTATTACGCATTATCGATGTCCAATCTCGATAATACTACGACTAGGGATATTTAATGATTAAACCTTCGTGGATTGATACTGTCTCATATCATCTCAATCCAGGAACTAATCATAAGGACCTCTTATCATTTATATGTCTTGGTGATCTAATCACAAATGATAAGAGAGCAATCTCCTTTGTCACATAGTTAATTTCTACAACAACACCATGATCTGTACAAATAGTGACGCTATGGGTCATAACTGTCCAACAATCTCCCACTTGGCCTATAGCCAGTCACTCGAGTGTCCTACACCCGAACTATGTACGGTTCGCTCAAATTACTGAGAAAAGACTTTCGTCAGTGGATTTGCATGATTATCATCTGATGCGATTTATTCGATCATCACATCACCACGATATATGATCCGAACGGATCAGATGAATAATCGAAGTATATATCTGGATCATTGATGAGACCATTAATTCTTTAGCCTGCGCTGTAGCATAGCTCAGCTGCTAACAGAACTATATCTAATCTAATTAGATTATTATCAATCCAGAAGGCTTCTATTGCTGCCTCAGCTGCAGCAATAATCCACTTGTGTTGTTTATACGGTAACAATATCTTGCTTGGAAGATTTCCAGCTCAATGTTTCGTTACTCAAACTTTATAGTACCATTGTTGTCGGTTTAGGAAACTTGCAGCAGTGATCGCAGTCACTTCAAGTTCTCCTTCTCCATAGTTTAAGACGGCATCCTTAGTTCTCTAAGATACTAAAGGATGTTCTTAACCTTCAATCCAATGACTATCACTTGGATTGGCCCGATTGTGTCTCCATATGCTCAAAGCGTATGAGACACCAGGTCAAGTACATTTTGCAAAGTACGATTCTCGGAGATTTATTAACAACTTTTAGATCTATCCCAGTAGATCTTTATTCCTAGAATAAAGGTTATTTCTCCCAAGAATTCTACAGAGAATTTTCTTGAAAGCCAAGCTTTCACCGATTATATTTATGGGAATATTATTTCCAAGAAATGACATATTATCATTATTTTACAGGACATTTACTGTCAATGCACTCCCACTAACCTCCTGATCTACACAAGAATCATTTCGTTTTGAATTAAATCATATAATATTATGATTACATCAAAACGACAGTTCCAAGAACGCAATGCTTGTTTCAATCCATCCATGGATCGAATAACCTGCAAACATTGTTTGCTAGTTATGGTATGACAAAAACCGTCAGGATGTTGTTAACATCCTCCAAAAGGTTTCCATTTCTGGAAAGCGATTTTGACGTTCAGCTGTCATATTTCACGAATGAAACATGCAACAACAGCAAGCATTATCCAAATGGATTTACCATGGCAACGAGTAAAAGGTTTCATTGTAATCGACACAATGTTGATAACGATACCTTTTCGCTACAAGCCTAGCTTAGTACTTTGGTATGTTGCCTTCCATGTACGTCTTCCTTGAAGACTTATACAGTACCAATAGGCACAATGCCTTGCGGTACAACAACTAGTGTCCAAACATAGTTGGTATACATGGGATCCATTTTGGACTTTATGGCACTTTGCCATAATAGGGAGTCGATACCATGTATCATTTCCTCATACGTAGTCAGTTCGTATTCCTCAATAAGATTAACATCTTTATGAGGTGAGATCAGAAACCCATACCCCAGGTTGTTTTCTGACTCTCTCCGACTTACGCGGTTCTTGTGTATTTGAAAATTATTGGTTTAGTTCCATCCTTGATGAACTATTTGTGTTCCATTAGGAATCTGTGCCTGGAATAGTATTATTCCGATTTTCATCGAGTTTTACTATCCTCCCACTTACCACTGCATTTGGTATTCCTCTTAGGAAAACCGCATGTGAGCAAACAATTAAATTGTTCTCTTGTGAGTTGTATAAGTATTATACTTTGGTATCCCAAGGATAACCTACAATTGGCACTTATCCAATTTGGGTTTTAGTTTGGTATCATCCAAATATATGCCTAGCATACCCAAATTTTTAGGAATGAGAAACCCGGTTTCTTTCCTGTTCATATCTAATATGAAGTCTGTCAAATAGATTTGTATGGAACCTTATTCAAAATAAGTTCTGCACTGTTTATGCGTATCCGGTGAAGGAAATGGTAGCTCGGAGTGACTCATGATTAACCTTATCATGTCCAACAAAATTCAGTTTCTCTGTTCGGACACACCGTCAAATTGACGTGTTCCGGGAGGAGTCCTCATTGAAAGAATACTATACTCTTTCAAGTATTTGAGAAACTTATTGCTTAAGTATTTTCATCATGGTCTAACCGTGATGGTTTAATACTTTAGCCGATCTGTTTGTCTATTTCGTGTCGAAACTCTAAAAGTTTCTAATTTGTGTTTCAAAACACATAACCATAACGCGATGCCACATCTGTAAAGGTCACGAAACATTCACATCCACCTCTAGCCTAGCTAGATATGGGCCCACTTGCTTCACTATGAACTAGGGCTAACAGATCGGTGGCACTTACACTTTTACCAAGTAAATAGTGTTTTAGGCATTTTGCCCAATAAACTGTATTCGTAGACTTTATTTGAATAGAATCAAATATGTCCTAGTACCCACTCTTCGAAAGTGTGGATATACGATTCTTGTTTAATTGTGTCCCAGACAACAATGCCACATTTAAGTTTCTTCTGATCAAATCAGTTTGAGCTATTTGTTTGTCATGTTAAATGTTTGAGATTTATTTATATTCAAAATATAAATTTGTTATTCACATCCAATGTGTTTATCTTAATATCATCTTTATAATGAAACACTTTAGTGTTCTAGAATATAAAGGTATACCCGCAACGGGTTATACACTGATACAAAGATAATGTTTCTAGTCAAACTAGTTATATTATAACAGTTTCATAATTTAAGTATCTACGGTTAAAACAGCAACTATCGTCCCATTTTCAATTCACAGATTAATCTCAACTGAAGTCAGTATCATGCTCATAGCAGATTCTGAACATCAGTACATATTTATGTACCACACTAAGTATTTAAAATCCAATTTTAATACTAGTAGTGAACATATTTATCACAAACATATTTGAAGTCAGAGCCTTGCCCGTCTTCAATTCCTTCATGTCTGCTTTATCCAAACGGCAGTCACGCTTCCGCGATCCCGTTTGCCACAATTTAGGCAGACATTTTTGGATATGTCATTTATCTTCCAGAAGATTATAATGATTTTGCCTTTGCCCTTTTCCACACCCCAGAAGCGTTCGGCCTAGCCTTGATCTTCCGGAATGTCGAAGTAAGATGTGCCTTGCGCTACTTGCCTTATTGCAAACTTTGGCTTTGACTCCTTGAGTATAGCCATTAACTCTCCAAGAGTTTACTATTGCAATTTAGTATTATTAAAGATCTAAAAATAGATCTATGAAGATCCTTCAATTTCATTATCATACTTTAAGGATCTAATCCTTAGTTCTGATTAAGAAATTAAGGAGTCTATATGACAAGTATAATGGATTAAGCATTAAAGTTATCATACATGAATATTCCAAATATCATGCTCTACTATTTGCTTAACTCCGGGCTTTGGCCTAATATGTTATTTTATCAAATAAAGTAACTTATTAGTTTCCAGGACCATCCTTAAATTATTCCCAATATGAAAATTAAATCATTTAAATACATTTTCCCTAGGATTATGTTTTAAATGCTAATCTTTCAATTTTATTTTGATTCTAATAGTCCAACTATTTAATCAACGATTTAGGTACTATTCATTATAATGATTATTATAGTCCAACTATATAATCAACTATAATTTAATAGGTTAAATTCAATTATATTGATTACTATAATCCAATTATAAAATCAACTATTAATTGAAATAGTTTGAATACAGTCCAACTGTTTATTTAAAACAACATTAATTATTAGTCCAACTAATATATTAATTTATTTGACGTAATATTTGAAATGAGCGCGTATGGCAAGTTATTAAACGAATATTGCAAATTTAATACTTGCCTCCCACTATTTTTCGGCGAGCCTCTAACCCTCTGTCGAGTACTCGGGAAACCGTGTTTCCTAGTGGGCTAGGATCCCGTTAAAATCACACAATCTTGACTTTGGCCAACAAATTGTATGATAATTAACTAGGTAGATCTCTAAGATCAATTGGATCACATCCAATTCCTAGATCCAGTAGGGGGACATCCAAGTCCGAAACATATATCTTATATATGCCAATATATCCAATATATTGCCTAACCTTTTTCCTCTGAATCAACTAAGCCTTGGCTTTGGCACAACAAACTTAGTGATCCTAGTTAAGCGGAACCCATTGACCATGGAAAGCTTCGTAATCAATGTCGATGGACAAGAAATGGTCTTGACTTTGGCCAACAAACCACAACTTGGACAAGACACCAATATGGAACAAAGCCTTCGTGATTCAAACACATCCTCGACGGACAAAGGTCTTGACTTTGGCCAACAAACCAATGCCAGTCTTAGATCTTGAGTAAGAATCACTCAATGGAAGGAAAAATGCTTAATATTTTGTTAGGGTTTTTCGCGTGCAAATTGGCAACCAATTTATTATCTTTGTTAGGTCTAATCATCATACACCCTTAAACATGCATTCTAAATACATAATAAAGCGCGTATAATAAAATAATAATGATATGCAGATGGATACTTAACACATTGATCCTAGATCAAATCACTCCATTTCCTCTCTCCGCTAGCACAAGTATTTGCTTCTACCCGTTACATAACACTTCTAAAGAAACCTCATTTACATTGAGGGGAATAGGTGAGAAGAGAAATACAAAGAGTATGGAGGTAATAGGCTGGACACGCAGGTCCAATTAATAAATTCTAAATTTATTACAACAATTTCTAAAATTGCCCCACCCATCTAATATCCATCCGATATACATTATTCATGCATCGCAACCATGTATTCACACAAGCATGTTATCAATCAATCTAATCCAATTAATTAATCTGATAATTAGTGACCATCCAATTTTCAAACAACGATTTGATTTTGCTCGAGTCAAACTGTTTTTGCGAATAAGTACTCAAAGTACGAATTCTTGAATTAAATTAAACTACAACATTAAATCCAATTTAATATGTATTTAATACTAATTCACTATTTAATTCCAAATTAAATACTACACTTTATTTGACGAACCTTTACGACTTAAATTCCAAATTTAATCGTTACAGGTCTCAAAGCCCGATTAACATCCAATGTTAATTTAATTAAATCCAATGGGCTTTTAATTAATTTCTTAAGGCACAGACTTTTGGTCAACATGGGTCAAACCCAATAACCAAAGCCCAATCAAGGAGTAACCATAAGCCTATAAATCAATTTATGCCTATTAGGCCCAATTAAATAATTATAGGTCCATTAGTCGCATTTAGGCTTTATGGATATGGTTTTGGGCCCAATTGGATCCAACCAATTTAGCCTAAAACCATCTTGGTACAACCAAGCCCAATTAGCCCATTTAACTTTTAAGCCCAATTTCCAAAATTAGCCCAATTAATTAAATCACAAAAATTTCAAATTTCATATTTAATTAACCAAAGTGTATTACCCAAATCAATATTTCCAAAACACCAATTAGCCTAATTAATCATGCTCTTTTACATCAATTATGTCCAACACATTTGATCAAAAATCAAACCCAATTTACATGCTTTAAGTCGCGGCAATGTGGGGTTTTTCAAAATCGATTCGGTTTCAATCAAATTAAATCCACAATCAACATTTCCCAATTGATTCCAACTCATCCAATGAATCAAAAATCAAAAATTCCAAGACATTAGGGTTCATGTCATTTTCGGCCAAGCCTTACATTTTGGGGAAAATTGTTCCAAACCATTTTTCTTGAAATTGATCCAATCAAACTTCAATTAACATAATTTAAGCATACTTAATCATCCATTTCATCAAATCATGCTCAAACACATTTTACCCAATTTTAACCCAAAAATATTCATGATCAACCTTGCTCATAGATACCATTGTTGGAATTTGCTAAGCATCCCAAGATCATTATCAAGCAATGAAAATAACATGTGAATACATCAAGGAGTTGCGGAATACTCACAATGATCGGTTGAGTCGATGCGGTGATGAACAAAAAATCTTTTGCTCCTCCAAATGGGTCTCGGCAGTCCACTGAAATGGCCCTCCAAGAATCGGCAATGGTCCTCCATGAAGCTCCAAGCTTTGTGATGAAATCCCATGCTCACAAGTGCGGTTTTCCTATCACCTTCGCAAGACCCTTTTGTGTGCTAGCACTCTTGATTTTTGCCACAAAAATCACCACATTTCTTCTTCCTTGCTCACGTTTTTGCCCAGAAAAACAGCCCACTTTGGGCGTGAAGAAGAGAGAAGATAAGAGAGAGAGAGAGAGAGAGAAAATGTGTTATGGTTAAATTGATTTCCAAAATCAATAAATAAAACATATACCAAAATTTGTGAAAAGCTTTCAAAAAGTCAACACAAATTTGGCTCCAAAATGGCATTAAATGCTATCAACCACTCACATCACTATTTACATCAATCAATCAATCAAGTGACAAGTTGTCACATCACTCAAAGTGACTAATGATTTGACGCTTGATACGACTAGCGATTTGACGCTTGATGTGACTTGCGTGCCGTACTCGAATTCGAAATGCGAATGCGCTCGCAAACACTCTCGGGCTCGGGTTCGCTAATTCCAAATTAACGAATTTCCGTTGCGACGTAATTAAATGATTATGCCTAGCGAAATCACTATTCACGTCGCTAACGAATTAATTCTAAATTAACTCGTTCGCCCGAATTAAAATCTAATTTTAATTCTGCGTCGAAATCCAATTTCTTATAATATATCGAATATATTATTTTAATCGATTAATTCCAAATTAATCGTTTTCTCTCTTTATATGATGATATTTTATCCCAGATAAAAATATCTCCGTAATTAATCCCATATTAATTTTCTCTCTCATCTAATTAATCCCAGATTAATAAAGTGCGAGTCATACGTCATCGGTGAATCTTCGGGAAGCGACCCATGAGATCCCTGGATATGTTGGCAGTAAATACGGTCCTCGAACTATCCGAACATGTAAGTACCTCGTACTATGTTTGTACCGATTTACAAGACAATGTTGGCTTCTAGCAAAGTGCCATGCCTACCCAATTCTCCAGAAACATGCTTACTGGAATAAGCGACCTATATCAGGCATAATATAAGTAGTATTGCGTATTTCGATCCAGTATCGGATGTCACGTGCAAGGCCTGGGGCTGGAAATGTGTATGCCCCGTTTGAAGCACATATCGGATCTCTGGCAACTAGTCTCTATAATCGGATAAACATGACCTAGTCATAATATCCCGATAGCTGCAGCATATAAGAGAACAAGTTCCGTATCCTACGTGATCATCTTCTCCACTATTACTGGAGTGATACTTCCTTCTTGACATCACACCCAACACACTACGATTCTCAATATACCCAGCAGAGGCGTACACAGAACCGGTTAAAGCCATGGACGACCAAAACCAAAGTATATTGATTGTCGCAAGTATTAGCGGTGCAAGTCTCAGGTTGATTATCACAAGTATTAGCGGTGCAAGTCTCAGGTTAAGACCAAATACACCTACCCTGATTCGGACTTCCATAGACACATAGTAATACTACCAATGGAATTCCGAGGGGTCTATCCAGAGCGAAGCTGTTTTCCGTACCATCGGTAAAACACAACCTCCTACTACACTTGCATGAGTATCATATACCCTAATATATGAGAACTATGTTGTTATGCCCTCACAACGCGCACAAGTGTAATACTAGTCTATTCCACATTATCGATGTCCAATCTCGATAATACTACGACTAGGGATATTTAATGATTAAACCTTCGTGGATTGATACTGTCTCATATCATCTCAATCCAGGAACTAATCATAAGGACCTCCTATCATTTATATATCTTGGTTATCTAATCACAAATGATAAGAGAGCAATCTCATTTGTCACATAGTTAATTTGTACAACAACACCATAATCTGTACAAATAGTGATTCTATGGGTCATAACTGTCCAACACATTTCCCATGCCTCGTAATGGGATTCAAATTCATATTACATGAAGGATGTGATATCATTTCTTAATTTTGCAATCCTAGCTGGGGGGAAAGTATTTGCAAGAAATTTTATCATCAGGTCTTCCCAAGTCATGATGGCCCCTGCTGGTAGTGAATGAAGCCATCTCTTAGCTCTATCTCTTAAAGAGTATGAAAATGCTCGCAACCGTATTGCTTACTCTGCCCCTCGATTGTAATTGAATGTGTCACACACTTTCAGGAAGCTGAAGGCGTGGGTGTTTGGATATGTAGTTGCACTACCCCCAAACTACACCGACTACTGAACTATAAGCATGTCTTGATATCACATGTGTTCGCGGGTAAGGGTTGCAGGACGATGCATGAGATGAAACCATCAACCACGAGGGTTGTCCTATCCGAATGAGAATTGATGATGCTTGTTCCAAGGGTTCTGGTTCCTGAATGTTCATGTTGAGATATGCCTCTTGGTCTTCTCGCATGGCCCTTCTCAACTGACGGATAGTTCTCTCGATTTCTGTGTCAAGCATAAGGAGTTCACATCTTTGATTTCGTCTCATATAACCATTCAAGAACCTTAATTCGAACTATATCGCCAAAATAAAACATAAATAAATAAATAAATAATAAATAAAAATGATTAGATAACAAGTAAAATACTTAGTCCTAAAATTAATAATAAAAATTTGAATAAATCTCAAGCAACAGCGCCAAAAACTTGATCGTGATTTTCACACATTACGTAAGCGCACGTATTGCTCAAGTAGTATAAAAGTATCGATACATCGAGGACTTATCACCTACGTTACTAATTATTAAGACTAACTACCTACGAGTATCTAATTGAAGTTAAATATGACTTTGAATTGAATTTAAATTAAAGTTAAAGAAAATAAAGAATTATTATGAAAAATTCAAAGGGAATAAATAAGAAGAAGACATACAGGGTTGTGAATCCACCCAATATTATTTTAAAAATGAATTGGTTTTCTTATAATTGTGTAATAAATTGACTTATTAACCTGGAACACTAAGATATCCACAAGGCTCTTTCGATGGTCATGTGTAAATATTCAGAGTAAATTAATTAACTATATTTCTATGTCAACTAATTAACCTCAAATTCATTAAGATCGGGTTCCAATTTTGGCTACACACGCCCTACATGTATATTATGTCATGTAAGGAAATTCGTAAGAAGAGATTGTGTGCTATTGAATCTAAGGCTAAACCTAAAATTCCATTTCCAAGTTCAATTAAGTTTACAAAATCAATCATATTGGTGATCAAGAAACAAGAAGTATTAAGATTAAATTCAATAAATATGCCAAAGCATCACACAAAATATAAGGAAAATCAATTTATAAACTCAAAATATTGGGTTTCATCACAACCTCATATTAGAGGTTTAGTTACTACACATGCTCATAAACTCTAAATAGATATTCAACAATAAACAAAACGTCATGAAAGCAAAAGAAAGAAGAAACTCTGTCGAGATTGGGTGTATTTCGCTCTATGCTATTTAGTTTATGTGATGTGCTCTTTTGATGTGCTTTGTCTTTAGAGGATTCAAAATATATTATGAGTCTTTCCCCCTAGGTTTTGGGACGCATTATTGCTTATATAAGAGGTCTTGGGGGTGTTTTCTTGTTAAAAATCAGATCCGGAACGAACTGGATATGCATCCCGCGTTGCGACGCATTGTGTACATCAACACGTTGCGATGTGCCTCCATAGGCGCCGCGACGCACCTAGTTAAGTTGCCCACTGCAAGAATTTTATTCTGTAGCGAAGCGCTTCCAGCGTTGAGACGCGCATTTTGACTATGAAAATTGGACATATTTGCTCCATATTTTTCTATTTTCATCTCCCGTTGAATCTGTTACATCTTCATATTATTTTAACCTGTAAAACACACTCAAAACACGTCAAAGCGCTCATAAAGTTCAATATCACCCACAAAATATTAAAATAGAGGGGATGAAAAATATGTGTATTTTAATCGCTCATCAGCAAGCCTGTAAAACCTTTACAGCTACATATTAAGGAAAATGTTATACATAGTATATAAGATTTTTATTATGTTACGAACTCATTAGTAGAACTCATTCTTAAAATTTGGCTTATAAAGATAGAGTGTCCAATAGTTAATTAACTATAAGCTAATCCCTACTTAACCAATGTGGGATAAATAGACCACAACATTCAACTATGCTCTGTAGTCCCCGCGGCCATGCAGGTTACATTTTACACTAGTATAACAAGTCCCAACCAAACACTGTAATGTCGATGTCTCCCCTTGCACCGCACGATTGCAACTTGAAGGCATGATATTGTTTTGACACTATTTGTTACAAATCCATGAATAGAATTCATCATTGAAAATGTTGAGACAAAATATCCCAAACCGATTGAGATGAGTAATTAAACTCAAAATATAAGCATTGAGCAACCCTCAACTCTCAAGCTAGCTTTTGGGTTACGTCATACCCATTAATTTCAACATGGTATCAGAGCACACTCATGCACGAGTGAGCCCATACTGTCTATCCACGTGACTTGGACCAAGAAAAATATCGGTTTGCACGTGAAGGGAAGGGTTGAGAAAAAATATCTTACATCCGCTAAAATGAATAATTAAACTCAAAATATAAGCATTGGAAAACCCTCAACTCTTAAGTTAGTTTTTGGGTTGAGTTAGACTCGTGGATTTCATCAGAAAATAGGCTTGTAAGGAGATGATATCTTAATAAACCACCACTTAATTATCTTATACTTAACTAATATGAGACAAACAAACCATAATATGCTACAAGCAAAGTTTAGGAAATATTTTACTGTACACAGTCTTTTATATATATATAAATTATTTTTATAATTCGAACGTATAATCAAACAAATATCAAATTAGATTTTAACAAATTTTCCCATGCATTTATAGATTGACATATTTTAATTTATAGATTTGACATATTTTAACATACTTTATGATGAATATATAGTAAATTTTACGGAAATAGATAAGTGAAAGGTGAAAGGTGAAACATGACGATTTAACACAAAACCACCCTTGCAATTATGCATTTAATCATAAGCTCAAGAAATGGTCCAGCACGAGTTACTGCCATAAATTTTAGGACCACGAACAATAAAAGCAGTAAAATCCATCAAAATTGGATGGTCCAAAATTCATGAGCCAGCATGTGCTCCATGTGTAAGCACAGTACAGGGAAAGTTGCTCACCCAATTCAGACTCGTATTCTCCCCCCGTGGCTATCACGTGCTTCTGGACCATGCAGAGTCATGCACACATCTTTGATACTCTTTGTAGGGCAACTTATAATCAAACTCAATGGTTAATTCAAATCTTAAAGCATGCATTACTTGTGAGTTTATTTCGATAAGTTTTAATGGGATTTAAATAATATCAAAATCTAAACAAAAAGAAGTAGAAATATATAATCATGATGTTAGTGGGAGAAAAAATTATAGCACTATCAAAATCCTTAGCGACACATTATCTCCATAAATATTTCTTTAAAGTTTGTTCATTCAAGTGTCCACAACACAAGGGATAAAAATAAAAAAATAAAAAAATAAAAAAAAAAAGGAGAAAAAATAGTCGGCAGAATGAAAGAATTAAGGGGACTTTAAGGATGGCATTAGGGGATCTAATGGACCAGGCAATTATTAGTAGGGCAACCCCTTATGGTCCTAGATTTTTGGATTATACTTATAGAAATTCTTTTGATGTTGATACAAGATTGTTCTCAAGTGAAAGATTTGATTTGTATCTACTCACCAATACTGTTCGGTCGGAATAAAACATACCAATTAATACAATCAGTATTATAGAGTATGAGTAACACCCTTAATTTCCTTATAAACAATATTGTCACCATCTATGCTATTCATATTTTTCTCTTGCCGATTATTTTGACTCTATTTAGATAGCTCTGTTATAAAGCAAGAAGTCACCTGTGGTTTCAATTATATCAAACAAAGTTTTCATGTATATAGATATTTTTTCTTATATATCTTAAAGAAGAAAAACAATTAATTTTTTTTTTTTTTACTTCTTTTGTCAAAAATTTTAGTATTTTAAACGACCTTTAATATATGGAGTTAGGTGATAAGAACGCAAAGGTACGTATAATAAATATCTAATTAATTGTCCACAAGTATATAACATATTATGGAATTGATCAATCATAAAAATAGGAGAAATAGTATGAAAAATAAACGAGAACAAAATCATATTAAAAATAATATAATTTTGATCTTTATAATTTTTATTTTATTTTTATTTAATACCACGTCATTTTGATGATAATTTTATCTCCATTTTATCCTTCTAACATAGCATTTTTCTAACAATAGTTAATGATAAATGAAAGATATATATTTATATGATAACATCATTTTACCTCTTTGGATAGAATTATGGAAATTTAGATAAGGCAAAACAACATTTTTCTGAGTTCTTACTACAAAAGTCAAGCTGTGGTATTGATAAAATTTTCAGATTTCTTAATCATCTACATATATTTTCAAAATTGAATTTTAATGATTGTTTTTAATGTAAACATCAAAGACCCCATCCAAGTATGGAGGGGGTGGAAATTATGATGGAGAAATTATATGGAATTAATTCTTTGATAATAATGATGGTCCGAAATGCTGATGGGGATTCGGGAGCCCCAGGCAATACGGCAAAGATTATAACATTTGATTACATTTATAATAAACAATACAATTAAATATATCCTGTAAATTAATGGAAAAGGTAATCTGTAATAGAACCTGAGGAGGGCCACTTCCTTCTCTTATATAAATGGATGGCATAAATGATTTATTTTTTCGTTTTTTTTTTTTTTTGAATCGTTGGAAATCTCATCGTCAAACCATCTATTCTGGACTTAAGCGGAGCAGATAAAACATCCGGCTGTCACATGCTCTTACAAGAAATATACTCCCTAAATTCGAACACAGTACCTCAATGTGACATATTAAACCTTACACCACCAAATCACGCCATTTGAGTACTTTCCTTCTCATTTTCTTTTCTTTTTGGTCACTTTTTCTTTTTTACTAAAGAAGATATATTATGGTCCCCATAGGAAGACCTAATGCTCTACAAACATTGCACAGTAATGATAACTATTTCTGTAGAAAAAAATTATTCTGTTTACTTTTAATTTTATCAAACTCGTTATTTTTAAATATATATACTATTACTAACTAATTACTGGCAATTATCTTCACAAAATCATTAAAAAATTTAAAACTAACATAATAAGTTTTTGAAATACAAGGGAAATGATAAGTTTACCGAAACAATAGGGGGTTTGATCATTTTCGCAATACCTAAGTGGTTATTCTTTTATAATAGGGAAATTATTATTTTTGGATAATCTAAAATATTTTTATCAAAATTGGATATCCAAAATTTTTCTTTCAATAAATGACAAATTCTTCATTTTAGAAGAAAAAAATTAATCTCTCAAACTTAGAAAAAAACAAGTATAAAATTTCATACGGACTCTTACAATATATCGAGACATCCTGAGAGGGGCTCTTTACGACACCTATAAGACACGTGCTTGAGACACTCATCACAAACAAAAATTGCACTTGGTAAAAAACAAAAGGATTATGGGCTGAGTTTGAAGAAGTTGCATAAGAAACTTTTATATTCACAAGTTCGTTAATAGCCTTCCTGAAGTCTAGGATCCTCAAGTTGTTTGCAGCGGAGTTCAATTTCCCTTTTATAATACAAACTCTATAATATTCTCATAATTCAAATATCAGTGGGATTTGAACACAAACCCAAACTTCCTTTGAGCAAGCATATATTTAAGGAAACTTTAGATTTGATACAATCCAGTAAAGATTGAACTCTTATTACTTAACAGTTATTAATAATGGAATTAATCTTATAATTTCTGTACAATGATCTCATGAGCTCCGTCAAGAGAAATACAATTTGCACTTTGCACTCCACCTCACAACCAAAACTCCCTTTTAAATTAATCTAGTAAGAAACTTGAAAAATCTAAACGGCAAATTAACTAGAGAAAAATTGCAATGTACAAGATATACAATAATCATAATCTTACCCTCCCAATCCCAATCCCAAACAAAACAAAAGTGTTTAATGTAATTCAATCGATCGTTTCTCTCGTTTTCTATGGCATGATTGGGGGCAATTGAGCACGAGAGAAGACCATGAAAGGTGTGGCCTTAGCATTCCAGTGATGCTCAATATCTTCAGCTATTCTTCTTGCATCAATAGAAGTACCAAGCAGGCCCCGTTTACTAAAGCCAACTGCATACAAACCATTAGCTCCTTTCCATCCATTCGGAAATGGCATCCGAGGAAACCCATCTTTCTCCGAAAACATTTCGGTATCCTGAGAAGAAAACATTTCAATCTTTCAAAATCTTAATACACACACAAATATAGGGAAAAAAGAGCAATCCTTTTAACGTTTAGTGAAACTAAATAAAAGACTCGTGATGTTTAAAAATTAAGTGAAATCTCTTATACATGTACTTGCTGAGAGTTTTGCTACGAAAACAATTATAAGTACCTTTAACCAATATGGTACATTGCTTTTGTAACCCGTAGCTAGGATGATTGCATCAAAATTTTCTATCCTCCCATCAATAAACTCCGCAGCATGTTGTGTTAGTCTCTTAATTCCTGGAAAAACCTGCGTTTAATTTTCAAAAACAAATGAGAATTTATATGTCTTCTCAAGTGTAGAGATAGACAAATAGAGATTGTGAGAAACTAATAAACAAACCTTAATGTTGCCGCTTCTGATCTTTGCTAGAGTACCAACATCTAAAACAGGTGTCTTGCCGGACAAGGACTTGAGTTCAAGAGGACCAAGCTTAGGGCGATTGAGTCCAAATTGAGCAGTGTCTCCTAGCAGTAACCACGACATTAGAAGTAAAAGTTTATCCACTAGGCGCACGGGGAACCACTTGAGCAAACACATGGACAGTCCAAAAGTTGATCTCCATATCATCTCTTGAGGTAAAACGTGCACCTGCAACACTCAAACCAAAACGTTGCTTTAATTTAAAAATAAAAAATAAAAAATAAAAAATTATTATATAAATTAACTTATCTCAAAGATGAGATCTATAACCTAAATGTAACACTGGTGACACTATAGTATTACTCATACATATTTAATACAACTAGACATATGATGCTGACCGTATCTCTAACAACGAGCGATGGACGAGAATTGTAGTTGCATAGATCTAAAGAAACCTCCATGCCCGAGTTCCCACATCCGACAACCAGCACGTTTTTGTCACGAAAGAGTTCCCCGGTTTTGTAAGAGCTTGAGTGAACGATTGGTCCTCGGAAACTATCCATTCCTTCAAAACAAGGAAAAACTTCCTCTGCATTTTCACCAGTGGCAACAATTAGCCACTGACACAAATACTCATGTGTCTCCTCTTGTTTGGGCCCCAGCGTCTTGACTCGCCAAAACCTACAGCGATGATCATATTGAGCTTTAACCACGGTGGTGTTGAAAAGTGGGTCCAAGTTAAAATGGTTTGTGTAAGTCTCTAAGTAGGTTAAAAACTGTTGCTTGGTTGGATATGTGGGGAAATTTGATGGGAATGACAAGAGAGGGAGTTCACAAAATTGTTTAGGGAGATGAAGGCGGAGACGATCGTAGGTTTTGAGCTGCCATAAAGAAGCTATGCAATTAGCCCTTTCAAGAATCAAGCTAGGGACTCCTCTTTCTTTAAGACAAGCTGCTGTGGCCAGGCCTGATGGACCAGCACCCACTATGATTGGTCCAGGCGCCATTATGCACCTAGCAGCTGATATAGCGGCACCCAGCTTCTTCTTCAAATGGTCATGGATTCTCTTGCCTTCTACTTCTTTCAAGTAACTATTATTATTATCCATCAGCAGCGCAATAGAAATTAAATAAGAATTACTCTTCGACACAAACTACACAACCCATGAAACTATAATTTATATAATTATCAAGAATGGAGATTGGATTCAAATTTGAGACATGGTTTTATCTTATCTGATCCAAAAAGGGATTTGATGGAGATATTAAGGGAAATTTTCTAGGATTTGGGGAGAATATAGATTGAGAGAGTCTTATCTATTTAGCGAAAATACTGAGGGCATGGTCTCTAAAGATGCATAACCAAGCACAAGAAGAGTAAGGCCAATAGAAGTGTGATTATGTTTATGATATGATATGAAATAGGACTCATCGTCAATATATATACAAGTGGCAGTCAGTGGTAAGGGGTGTGATGTTGGAGTTGGTATTCGGCATGCCAATTTCTCATGTATTTTCCTATAAATACGTGTATTAATAATATTTTGTTATGAATGAAATATGCAGTTTCTTCGATATACTTTCTTTTGAATGGTAAATATGTACAAGACCTAGGAATGACTAAGTTACAACATAAGTACAAAAGAGTCGCAATTGACATTGAGAAATATTATAATTGTATCATTCTTGAATATTTCTGGTCAAGGTTTACATTCTTGGTCGGTAAGTAAACCCAGAAGACCGGTACATGTCGTATAACAAAATATTGGATTTTGGTGGTTTATCTCAATGAGCACTACAAGAAAAAAAGGCCTTTACTGACACTAAGGTTAGTGACACTAGGCTAAAAGTGTCAGAAACGACGTGTAAATGGGCCTATTTCCGTGTTTTTCACTTAAATATCAATAATTACTGACATTATGGTATCAGCGATTTTAATGTCAGTAATTACTATTACAATAGTATCAGTAAGAAATAAAAAAAAAAAAAAAACGCGTAGTCGTCTGGAGTCGAACCAACACCTCGCGAAAGTGACGACGTTTTTCGCATATATTACTGACACTAGAGTATCAGTAAATTTAGTGTCAGTAATTAATGATACCTTAGTATCAGTAAAAAAATTAAAAAAAAAAATTATTTCCTTAAGTCTGCTGGGACTCGAAATTGTAACCATTGATATAAATTTTTTTTTATTGTAAGGCTTTACCACTGGGCCAAATCGTGACTTTTGTTCCTTAAACCGCGGTTTATAAAAATATATATGTATATGCACCTTAATCTGTAGTGTGTGTGTGTGAAGGAACACGCGAGTATTGTTATAATAGTGTTTATGGTGATGGCCGCCGGGTACCTAACACACTGCCATCTGTCCCCTTGCACGCTTTCGCGTCACTCCCAGAACCACGCCACGTGTCCCCACAAAATCCCGTTCCTAATAAAGTCCCATTCCTCGTTCCATTTCTTCGATCCCCGCTACCGAAGAAAGGAATCAAAACACTGAAACAGATCTAGGTTTTTTGCCTTGCAAAATCAAAATCGATCGATGGCTCTCGAATGGGTTGTGCTCGGATACGCCGCGGCTGCGGAGGCCGTCATTGGTGCTGCTGCTAACACTCCCAGGACTCGACGGCCTCCGCCGCGGGCTCGTCGCCGTGACACGCAATCTCCTGAAGCCGTTCATGTCAGTGGTACCGTTTTGTCTGTTTCTACTGATGGACATCTACTGGAAGTACGAGACGCGCCCCTCCTGTGAGGGCCACTCGTGCACTCCGTCGGAGCACTTGCGTCATCAGAAATCCATCATGAAGAGTCAACGCAACGCGCTATTGATCGCGTCGGCTTTGTTGTTCTATTGGTGCTGCTGTACTCTGTGACTCATCTCGTTGTCAAGATCGAGCAGTTGAACCAGAGGGTTGAGAGGCTCAAGAACAAGGATTGATTGGCGATTGAAGATTAATTTGAGGTTTGTTTTTTTATTTACGAATCTTGATCGCATTTCTTCTCCTTTTTATAATTTTTGGGTTTTGTTTGTATTGAATCTTAGATAAATTTTGAATGCTGACTGATTAATATATATTCACTTAATAGTTTGATTTACCATCGGGATTGTGTTTCCATGTATTTTGTATTTTGTATTTTGATTTTGCTTGATGGTGAAGATAATTGAGAAATAAATAGAAACTTGGAATACTATTATTATTACCCAATTCAACACCGTTAAGCCATCGAGACGCACCATTCTTATATTATATGACATTGATGTATATGCACCTTCACACACACACACTAAAAATATATAAATTGTCTGTTCAGTGAAAGAAAAAGTTAGCTATTTCCAGTGGAGATGGTTGTGATGACATTGATGTATATGCACCATTATCCAACAAACTTCCACTTTGTAATTTGAATGATGATGATGATGTGGGAGAATTCCAGTAGATAAAGATTTGTAATTTTATAATTTCATTAGGCTATGAATATGACAGTTTTTGAATTATGTAAGTGGTTTGTTTCTTATATTAAATGACACTTTTTTATTAGATTCGTCTATCTCTTTTATTTATCTTTACCTTAAACCATTATTTTGTGTCTCTAATTATGTAAGTGATTTATATATGTACTTTATAATATGGATCAGAGAAAGCAGTTTGTTATTAAATGTTATTTAAATGATGTACTTATTTGTTGTTTTCAGTATTGTAGGGATTATAGAGTTATGGCTGAACATGAAGAGATGAATCTTCCAGATCTTGAAGGTAGGCCTTCAAGAAGAAAAAAAACCAGAAGAAAGATTTGCAAAAGGATGGGGATAAAATAGTGGTTGAGTACAATATATACGGAGTTCCTATTGGACAAGGAAGAAATGAGCTGAGAAATTACATAGGAGTTATCGTTCGGGAAACAATTTCGATTACATATGATGATTGGAGGCGTGTGCCCTTAGAGGTGAAGGAGTTCCTATGGCAACATTTTCAGGTTGATATTTTCTTACAATGACAACTATATTGTTAAATATTTATAGTGCTAATATTTTCTTATTTGTGTATAGAAAAAATTTGCTTTGAGTTTAAAGATGAAAGGACAAGTGCTAAAGTTGATGGGAGTTTCTTTAAGGAACTTCAGGAGTGAGTTGGCAAATGAATTTATCATACCTAACAAGAATGACATGAAATCACTTAGGTCACCTCCAATTGAGTATCCAAGCATAAAAGATGGCGATTGGAAGTTGTTTGTAAATAAAGTTTTGTCAGCAGAATTTCAGGTGCGTTTAAAGTTGATTGTGTGTATATGATTAAGTATTTATTAAAATATTTTATCTTTGTGTAGGTAAAAAGTCAACAAGCCAAAGAGAAGAGGGCGAAAAATACCTACAATCATCACTTGGGAAGCACGGGATACAGTGGCATGTTATATAGACATGTATGTATTTTTATTTTTACATTATTATTTATTATTTTCTGGAATCATAACTGATTTACAACCTGGCACAGAAATTGAAAACTAGAACATCCGAAAATGAAATTGATCGGAGTGATGCTTGGATAATGGCAAGAAAAGATAAGGATGGCAATCTACAACCTGCAGTGGCTGCGATAGAGATGAAAATAGTAAATGAACCATAACTCTTAATAGCTGATATAGAAGCATGTTTAATTTCTTACTTGTATTTTTCTGTTTTTTTAGAGTGATCTTAAGAGCCAAGTTGAAGAAGGTTCTTTTCATTCTCAAGGCCCGAAAGATATTTTGACTGAGGCTATTCAGAAGCAACCTAATGGATCTAGAGTGCAAGGAATAGGTCAATTTATCACTCCATCCATGTACTTTCAAATTCCTGAATCTTCAGAGTTTGCAATGGAAAGGAAGAAGTATCAGAAGAGCTTTCAATTTATGACAGCGCAACTTGAGTATATGAATGCAAGGCTGAACGCCTACAGCAACACTGAAGTAGGTAGTTCTAACTTCCCAAGGCAAAATCTTCAAGTGGCGCTTGCTTAGAGCTTGAACGTTCCCCGAGCATACTTGGAAAAAGAAAGGTTAATACATTTGGCGTCTTTTTTAATATCTTCATATATATGTATTATTAAATACTAATAATGAATTAATCCTACAGGTTCAGTTAGTTGTGGGTAAAACTTCACCAAAGTCTGTGAAGAGCAAAATATTGGAGGATCCTATTAAAGTTGGTGTGCCAAATGATGATCAAAAAGAACAAAACATTGAAGCAACTTCAAGAATAACTCCAATGAAACCTAAATTGACTCCAAGAAGATCTCCGAGGTTAACTCCTGCAGTAAAGGAACCAAAAAATGAAGTAGTTGTGAAAAAACAAATTGCAAGAAAGCTGGTTCTTAAAAAGAACACGAGGGCAGCTGCACAAACAAGAAAACAAGATAAGAGTCCATACATGCAAATGTTTTTTATGCTTATTAAGAGCTGTTTTCCGAATTTGATAAAGATTGATTATGACATACCAATTTTTGGTATTACTTGGAAGTCATACTTAGACAAAGCAATTTGCGAAGAAATCATGGATTTTAAGGAGGTCTCAAACTGTGCTATTAACATATGGATCAAGTATGTTTTCTTTTACCTCTTTCTTCATTTGTTCTAAATGTTTTATAAATATTTACTTTGTTTTTATGTTTATCTTGTCTTAGGCACTTATACGATGAGATGGATAAAACTGAAACTGCCAAACCAGTTCAATTGGAAATTTTGAGATGATACGTCCATCAAAGGTTGCTTTGAAAGAAGGACCTCAATACATTTCAAAACTGTTAGGTATGATAGAGTTGGGGCAAATCATATTGATCCCATACAACCCAAGGTAATAATTTTTTAATTTTTTTAGTATTCAATTTCAAGTTATGTAATCCAGATTTTTATTACCCTTTCTTTCTTATTTAGCTTTCACTGGGTGCTTCTTGCAATGACATAGTACGACGCACGATATATTATCTGGATCCTAAGGGGAATAATCCTACTGATGAGTTGATGCAAATTGTTAATCAGTTAAGTTATAGTTGTTTTCTCTTTATTTTAACATTGGGTTTATTGTTGCATTATTTATATGATATCCAATTATAATTTTTTGTAGGGGAATTAGAGTGTATCAATCTTTACATTCTAATAATAAGAGCGGTAGTGTGACTTGGGTATCTGTGAAGGTACAAAGTTATGATATATATATATATTTTTGTGATATGCAACAATGAGAATATTTAGAATATATCTAAATGAACTAATATTGATATGATAATTCTTTTTTATAGTGTCCAATGCAGCCTGGAAGTTTTGAATGCGGTTATTATGTGATGAAATACATGCAGCAAATTGTAACAAATGTGAACATTCTAAAAGACAATGTAAGTTAACAATAGTTAAGTTTTATCACTAGTCAATTAAGATATCTTACTGTTTAAAATTCTAACTTATAAATATTTTAAAGTTCAAGGGGATTAATGAGTACACTCTGGAAGATATAACGTAACTCCGTGATGATTGGGCAATATATGTTGCACATATAATCACACAGTATAATGAAGAGGTAATTACAAGGACATGTTTTACAGAGGTGATTATTACTTCCTATTTTTTCACTTTAATTCATGACATATTGGGAAATCTTCTATTCTTGCAGAATACAAATGACAAGGACAACATAGCTATTGTTCGTTGAGTTAATGAAGTAGTATGGTATTTCTCTTTTCTGTAAATTAATACATTCTTGTTTCTACTTTTAGCTTAGAATTTTTTCCCCAGATTTTTTACTTCAGTGAAAGCAATATGAATCATATCTTTTATTTCAGTTTTATGCCCTGATGGGTTTAATTTGGTGGGTTAATTTGTTTTATTTGTGAGTTTTGCTAGTGGGTAAGATTGCTTTGAGACTTGAAAGTTAAAACAATCATGATGTAAAATATTCTATTAACAGTGTCTCGATGTTCTCTATGTCAGACATGAACTTGGAGATAGTTTTTTACCTGATGAAGTTTTGCCATGTTCTGATTGATACTTGTTGAAACCTTTGGGGGATATGGCACCTTTCATCTGATGTGCTTTGAGGTGCAGCATGAATGCTATGGAAGCAGTATTTGATATATTGAGATCTAACATGTTTATCTCATCTATTTTTATGGCAATTACCTGGAATGTTACATTCTAGTACATTTTGAGCTTTGAACTTTTAGTTTCCAGGAATTCCATAATGAACAACTATCTTGTCATCTTGATTTGCTTCCTGCATTTGGAAACAGTATTAGATCATGTCATCTGATAAACTTCATCTGGTTCATGAGATCCTTTTATTTCAGTTTTATGTCCGTCTATATATATATATATATGTGTGTGTGTGTGTGTGTGTGTGTGTGTGTAATTGATTTGTTTGTTTTGGTGATTATGTAGCGGTATGAAAGATACAACTTGTTATTATGGATGCCATTTGGTTTTTTATATGCATGCTCTTAGGTTGTTGGTATGGTTATTGTCAATAAGTGCTTTATGTGACAAAAATTAGATTAGGGTTATATTTTGTATTTTTATTTGGATGTATTTAATGTTTTTATTTATGAAGATATCGATTTTTTTTGGAAGTCCATCTAATTCTTAACATTTGGTTTATAATTTCAGATTTTGTGCCAGATATCATATTGTTGGGGGATTGTTGCAGGCTTCTCAACAAGTATCATGAATTTTGGTGGGGGCATGACATTTTGATGGGACTTTAAGAGTAGTTTTTGAAATATATATATGTTAATTTAAAGATTGTCTATGGAGTTTTTGTATTCATCATGTGATTAATACGATTAATCTATTATATTGCGAATTTTATATAAATGTAATTTTTTAGTTTTTTATTTCATTGAGTTGGTATATATATATATATATATATATATATATTTTTATGATTAATTTAATTACAAAAAATAAGAAATATAATTGTGAAATAATACGATTTTTAAATTTTAAAAGATATTGACGGATATTGATACTATAGTAACAATAATTACTGACACTAAAAATCAAATATATGCGATATACTGATACTGCAGTAACAAAATTTACTGACACTATAGTATCACTAAATACTGATGATATAGTGTCAATAATTACTGACACTAAAATAGTGTGAGAGATTACTGATACCATAGTGTCAATAATTTTCTGATACTACAGTATTAACGTTTACTGACACTAAGAATCACTGACACTAGAAACTAGTGTCAGTGATTTCTGGCTGCGGCAACACTGACACATTTATATAGTGTCAGTAAAACCCTTTACTGACACTAATTTAGTATCAGTAAAAGCCTTTTTTCTTGTAGTGGAGCCACGAGTCTAAGGAGACTCGTATAGACATGTAGGTGTTCATATTGGATGAACACTGAACGACTCACGAAAAAATCCTAATAGAGGGTACACTTGGGTCAATAGGAATTTTCTCGAGTTGAATAGCATAATGATCCGTAGACTTGAGATACTACGATGGATATATTAGTAATCCTCCACACTTTGATGACAGTCACGTCTTCGACCTTTTATAGGTTAGACCTCCGTCGGTTCATTGGGTGTTGACTGATGCTCATGATATCCATTTATATATCTAGAGAGGATCCTTCAGTCATGCGTATAGGATTTAGGTGTCCACTTCATGAGATTGCGATTTGTTAAATTCATGGCCATGGTACACTCGAAAATAAGTTCTGATTGTTATTGAGAAATCGCAAATCTATACGTCGACGGGATAATACCTCATGAGATTTGATGATTATATCTATATCTCTGGTATTTATCCGGATACATATGATAGAAGGATTATACATATGTGGAGATCTCAACTTGTATGGTTCAGCGAGAATATCCGCGGTCGTCATAATTTACGAGTGCGTGAATTATGGAAGCAAAATTGGATTCCGTGACGGATATATCTGAACATAGAGAGTCTCACATTATTGAAAAATACACGTAGAGCACTAGGGTAACTTGTAACGAATAATATTGATTATTCAGATATTGATAATTACACATGCAAGTTTTTTTGGTAATTTCCTAAATTAATGTGTAGATGTATCAGATGTATAATTTTGATTAGATGCACATTAATTAATTATCAAATGTATTTGTTACACATATAATCCATGGATATATTTTATCATTTAGTGTAAATGTAGAAATACATTATATATTTAAATTAAATAAATTAATTGATTAAAAGGTTAATTAATTTATTTATTTATTGAATGCATTATATATATAGAGACTTTTTGGATGTAGTTGGAGTAGGGGTATATGAGATTCCCTTGTCGAGTGGGAGCATTTTGTTAAATGACTTTTAATTTTTGTCAGTATGTGTTGTAAATATTATCTTTTTTGTATTAGATACATAGGTTTTTTGTATAAATACTAAGAATTGTTCTTTGTATTTATATGATAAAAATAATATTCCTATCATTATATGTCCAAATGAGAATGGTCATTACATTTTGTATACTTTTAGTGATTTATTTTGAATATTGGGACTAATAAACGAAGTAGATCTAATGTTAATAATACTAAACTGTGATATATAAGGTTAGGTCATATTTACATACAATGCCTAACCCAATTGTTTAGGAATGGTTTGATTGAGAATCTCAATATTTAGTCTTACCCAACTTGTGAATCTTGCATTCTGGGTAAAATGACAAAAGCCCAATTTTCCGGTGTAGGACATCGAGCCTCTGGCTTATTGGAACTAATACATTCTGATGTATGTTGTCCTATGAGTCTTACTGCTCGCAATGGCTATTCATACTTCGTTATATTTACTAATGATTTATCATGATATGGTTATGCTTATTTGATGAAACATAAATCAG
The DNA here is from genome assembly GCA_019454045.1 of Zanthoxylum bungeanum. Taxonomy (NCBI): domain Eukaryota; kingdom Viridiplantae; phylum Streptophyta; class Magnoliopsida; order Sapindales; family Rutaceae; genus Zanthoxylum; species Zanthoxylum bungeanum. Next base: position 196,973 of record SKCR01017602.1, read on the forward strand.
AAATTTTGAAAGGTTCAAAGAGTTCTGAAACGAAGTGCAAAAGTAAACTGAAAAATTCATCAAGTGCCTACGATCATATAGATGTGGTGAATATATGAGTGGTGAGTTCACTGATTATTTAAAAGAGAATGAGATTCTCGCTCAATATACTCAATCAGGTACCCCACAACACAATGGAGTGTTTGAAAGCAGAAATCGAACTTTACTGGATATGGTTCACTTTATATTGAGCTATAAAATTCCTTCTAAAGTTGTTCTTACTACTCCATATCAGATATGGACTGGTAGGAAATCAGATATTACGATTTGGGACTGTCCTGCGTACGTCAGAGTGGCACAACAGGATAAGATTTTTCTTCGAGGGAAAAAGTTTAGGTTTGTTGGGTATCCTTCCAATATGAAATGATATTTATTCTATGATTCTGAGCGTCGAAACGTGTTCATACCTCGCTTCGCCAAATTTCTAAAAGTAGAATTTTTAGCTGAAGGAGGTGATCATAGACAAGTTGATCTGGATGAAGTTCAACTTGTAACTGATGAACCATAAGAGGAGCATGAGGTTCAAGAAGGTGAATGATCTTTGACGGACACACTTTGTAGGTCGAGTAGGGTTATAAGACCTCTTGAATGCTTGTCTTTGATACATGACAGGGGTCTTGATATGCTCTTTACAGAAGAGACTGACTGATGACTTACAAAGAATGGATGTTAGACTTCGATTCCATAAAATGACAAGGAAGTCACGAAATCAGAGTTAGACTCTATGCATCAAAATCGAGTATGAGACTTGGTTCCTCTTCCGAAAAGAATCGTTTCTATCCTGTGTAAATGGGTTTACAAGAGGAAGCGAGGGTCTGATGGAAATGTAGAAACTTTCAAGGCCCGACTGGTTGCAAAGGGTACATACAATGACTTGGTGTTGAATATGATGAAACTTTTTCATCAGTTGCGATGCTAAAGTCTATTAGAATTTTATTAACTATAGCTTCCTACCACAACTACAAGATTTAGCAGATGGATGTCAAAACAACATTCTTGAATGGATTTCCTGATGAAGAGATCTATATGGAACAGCCGGAGGGTTTTGCATCCAGCCAAGACTTGGGTATGGTTTGTAAGCTTAAAAAGTCCATTTATGGACTTAAACAAACTTCACGGAGTTGGAATCTTTGATTCGATGAGATTATTAGATTGTCTGGTTTACTCAAGAATACAGAAGAATCATGTGTCTATAAAAAAGTAAGTAGGAGTATGGTGGTATTTTTGGTACTCTATGTAGATTACATCCCGATCATTGGGAATGATGTCGGGATGATGTAGGGTGTGAAAGCTTATCTTTGTAAAAGTTTCTTCATGAAAGACCTGGGTGAAGCTTCTTATGTCTTGGGCATAAATATCTATAGAGATAGAAAGAAGAAGCTAATTGGAATGTCTCAATCCACGTACATAGATAAGATCTTGGAAAAATATAATTTCAGCAACTATAAGACAATTAATATACTTTTTTGATATGGTATACATCTTTTGAAGAAAATATGTCCATAGACTGAGGATGAGAAGATTAGAATATCTAATCTACCTTATGCTTCATGTTTGGGTAGCATTGTCTATGCCATGTTATGTATGCGACCTGATATTAGTCACTCGGTTAGTGTAACCAGTAGATATCATCTAATCTGGATAACAACCATTGGATGTCCGTTAAACATATCATAAGGTATCTTAAGGGTACTAAGGATAAATTCTTGATTTAAGAAGAAGGATAACTGTAAGTTAACATGTATATGGATTCAGATTTCCAATCGGATATGGACGATAGAAAGTCTACATCGGGATTCGTATTTAACCATTAATGGTGCTGCAGTTAGTTGAAAAAGTTTCAAACAGGGATCGACAACTGATTAGACCAATGAGGCGGAATATATTACCACATCTAAGGCTGCAAAAGAAGCTGTATGAATTAGAAACTTTGTCAAAGAATTAAGAGTTGTCCCAAGCATTGACAATCTGATTCCTCTGTACTGGAGCTGTAGCAAAAGCAAATGAACCCATAGCATATCAAAAGTCAAAGCATGTGGAATGAAAGTACCATATAATTTGAGAGATTATGCCGCGTGGAGACATTATCATATGCAATATACGATGTGAGGACAACGTAGCATATCCACTTACTAAGGCTATTCTTCTTAATTTATTTGATAAGCATGCAGAGGCGATGGGTATAAGATACACCGATTTTGGCACTAGAAAAAATGAGAAAAGTTGTTAGAGTTGGTACTCGATGTGCCAATTTCTCAAGTATTTTTTTATATATACATGTATGAATAATATTTTGTTCGATATACTTTCTTTTGAATGGTAAAGTCATATAAGACCTATGAATGATTAAGTTATAACTTAATTGTAAAAGCGTCGCAATTGATATTGAGAAATATTATAACTATATCATTCTTGAATATTTTATGGTCAAGGTTTATATTCTTGGTCGGTAAGTAAACTCGGGAGACCAGTACATGTCGTATAACAGAATATTGGATTTCAGTGGTTTATAACAGTGAGCCACGAGTCCAAGGAGACTCGTATAGACATGTAGGTGTTCATAGCGGATGAGAACTGAAAGACTCACAAAAGATTCCTAATATATGGTATATTAGGGCCAATAAGAATCTTCTCGAGTTGAGTAGCATAATACTTTTAGACTTGAGATACCACAGTTGATATATGAGTAATCCTCCACACTTTGATGACAGTCACATCTTCAACCTTTTTTAGGTTAGACCTTCGCCTCTTCATTGGGTGTAGACTGATGCTCATGATATCCGTTGATGAATCCAGAGAGGATCTGTTAGTCTTGCATACATGACTTAGGTGTCCACTTCAGGAGATTACGATTTGTCAAATCCATGGCCACGGTACACTCGAAAATAAGTTCTGAGTGTTATTGAGAAATAATAGATCTATACGTCGACGGGATTATACCTCATGAGATTTGACGATTATATCTATATCTTTGGTATTTATCCGGATACCTATGATGGAAGGATTATATGTATGTGGAGATCTAAACTTGTATGGTTCAATGAGAATATTTGTGGTCGTCATAATTTATGAGTGGATGAATTATGACACGAAATTTGACTCCGTGATGGATATATCTGAACTTAGAGAATCTCACATAATGGAAAAATACTCGTAGAATACTAGGACAACTTATAACGAATAATATTGATTATTCGGATATTGTTCAATGGTTAAACGATAATTCCACATGCAAATTTTTGGTAATTTCCTAAATTTATGTGTATATATATCAATTGAATGATTTTGATTAGATGTACATTAATTAATTATAAAATGTATTTGTTGCATATTAATTGATTAAAAGGTTAATTAATTAATTTATTAATTGAATATATTAATATATATACATATATATATATATATATATATATAAAAGTATATGTCATTTGGATTATGACATGTGTTATATATTAAATGGAAACATGTGGCTTTTGTATGGTATTAGTGGGATTTTATATTTTGAATTTTTTTTTTTTTTTGAAAATATAAACTCATTTTTCCCTTGGATACCATGCCCCATTTCCGGCCACCATCTTATATAAGCGGGGTTGTTCATTTTATTCATCAAGAAAAATCAAAAGCTTAAATAGTAAACCCATGGAAAGAGAAAGAATTGGGGGAAGAGAAATCCTAGAGTTAAAACATGAAGAATTGGAATTTAAGGTAAGTTTTCTTAATTCTTATGTTAGGAAATTATTTCCCTTATCTTATTATGAATACATAATTAAAATGTATTTTTTATTTTTCCCTCTCTTGAATATGGGTTCTATTTGTTAGAAGCTTGTTGGAAAGAAAGCTTGCATGTGTAGTGAAAATTAAAGCTTAATAAGTTTTATTATAGTTTAATTTTGTTAAAGAATTGCTAGTTGTCATTCCAGAGTTTTTGGTATCACTCTATGAAAACTAGAATTGTTCTTGAGTATTTTGATTGTGGTGAGACTCGTGAGAGGTTGGAAAGTTTGGATTAAACTTGATTGGAAGTTGATTTTAGTATTATTTGGTTAATTGGATTAATTAAATAATTTATGGTTTATGCCTAATATTAAAATTTGGACTTTTCATTTCATTGTTGTAATTAAGTATATTAGAGGTATACTAATCATTTTGGTAGTGTTTTGGAAACACTTAAATTTGTAATTGGCACTTTTGGACTAAAATGAGAAAAATACAAAAGTTTGCACAATAAGGTAATTTCGGCCAAGGGGTATTTTACACATTTCTAAATTTTGTTTTGGGATTCAATATTAAAATAAATAATTTATTTTAATAGTCTAAATAAAATTTTTGAAATTGGAAAAATTCGATTTTTCCATGCTCTGCTGCGATACCCGATAAAATTATAATTACGCTAATATGTAATTGATGAGACACTAGCTTATTAGTAATGTACTTGAATTTAATGCTCAAAAGATTATGAAAAATTTAGGACAACTCATCTCAACATTGGATCCAAATTCTTTGTAATAAGTAATAACCACCTATTAACCAACAACAACCCCCTATTCATTCAATCACTAAACGAATAGAACAAAATACATATGCAAACATTCTAAGTTATAAGGACAAGTAGCTAATTCTATTGTGACACATTGAAATAAAATACACAAATTGATCGATCAACACAGTTAATGTTTTTGGGGATATTTTGCAAGTGCTTGCTGCTAACTATGGGTGCTTGTGTAGTTTATGTTTTAGTGGGCCAACAGAAGCTATGGGTTAACGTTCCTGTCAAGAAGCATCAAACTGACCCCATTGATGGTACATTGAAAGTTCCTGACCATCTGATTTGAAGGCTCTCTTTAGATACTCATCAAGTCATTATATGCTCTTTTTGACCCATTGGAAAGAATTTTCGGATTGAGATGGTTAGTGAGATTGAAGCTACAAGGTAACAACAATTTGATGAAAAAGAGACAGAGAGAGGGAAGTAAAACATTATATATATATGTAATCGGAATTGTTTAAACATGCAAATAACAAAATATTTTATAGGATTAGTTATTATCATTCACTATCTCAAAAATTGGAAAATGATAAATTGATACAAGAAAATTATTTTATTTTTATAAAACCTTGTATTTTATTAATATATTACATTAATAAATATAATAAAATATAAAGTTTTATAATAATGTAATAGTAAAATATTACATCACAATACTTCCAACTATAATGTACTTAAAAACAATATATAAAATAATTAATTATCCTTGGATAATAATGTTAGCAAAAATTATTTTCATAGTTATCCTAAATTGTGAAGATCCAAGAATCTCTAACTTCCCAAAAATTTAGGGATCTTCCAAAAAACAATAGTGGGATGGTAAATAAGAATCAATATACACTATTAAAAGTGAAAGTGATAAATTGTCCACTATCACCATGTGGATACTTTAAAGAGGAGAGAAATAAGAAGCAAAGTAACCCTGCACCAAAGTGCCCTGTCCTGTGATTGATTTTCGAGATCTACCATTTCTATTTTTATTTCAAATATAAAAACCAAATTTGTAACCAACAGTATATTTCTTCTTCCGAGATTCTTTCCTTGAAAACTTTAAAATCTTTTGACGCATGCGCAAAAGAGCCTCTTTTGATTTGGTATTTTCTTGGGGGCGTAAAAAAGATTAAGTTTTCTCAAGATATAGCCTCGCTCGAAGCAGAGGCTCTTTTATTTGGGCTACAGTTGGCCATGAAGGAAGCGTTTTTGCCATTGATTATGGAGACCGATTCGTTACAAGTGACAAACTTAGTTTCCAGGAAATTTGTCAGTCGTCTCGAAATAGCGTGGACTATTGATGAAATCCTAGAGTTACTGAAGGATGGTAGTTTCTCATATTAGTAGAGATTGCAACATTGTAGCTCACTGTGGACACGGCCACAGAGGTGGGCGACGCTGTCCGGGCTCGCGGCCAGGTCGGGAGTACGGAATAGCTCGCGGGGGACTAAACCGGAGAAATAAAATGGGGTCGCCACCCAGTGTGAACTGGGAAATGATTTAAGGCCGCACTCACCCCTCGCAAGGGAAGACCTCAAACCATTGGGTTCAGAATGGTCCCTTACTTATGCCAATTGTAATGAAAAGATTTATGCAATAGTATAATCAAGTCTTATGAAACACATGCAGGATAATTTAAATAAACACACGAATTTGCACACCCATAAACGTAAATAAAAATGAAGGCAAATGCATAATTCCATAAACGTATTGAACAATGAAGCATAATAATGTAATTAACAATAACTGTAAAATCATAAATAATAAAAGCGGACAATTAAGTACGTGTAAGCACTGCATTTTTGCATATAAGTCCTGATGATGAGTCTCACATGGAGACACTACCTCTTTAAATTGTGGAAGTCGCGGGAAACGGACGTCGGAAGGGAAGAGTCAGACATTGACATCTTGTTGGATTTAATTCGCTTGTTTAGCTTCGGGTTCGCTTGTTGGACCTTTATTTTAAAACACAACCTTAACCCAAACCCCCGCAAGTCACACACCAAGCCCCAATTCACACCACTCACGCCCATTACCAATGCAGCAGCCACTCACGCCATTAGCCTTCATCCAAACCAGCCCCTAAAGTCAGCCCCTAAACACGCCCAAACCAGCCCCTGAAAACTACCTCTGAGACACACCCAAATGCCCCTGAAGTCAGCCCCTGAACACGCCCGAATGCCCCTGAAAATTGCCTCTGATACATGCCCAATGAGTCCATTCACGCCCATCACCTTCCAAATTAAACAAAAACACATATTAAACACATGCTAAAATCAAGACAAATCACATTCCCTAATTAAAAGATACAAATCAAATCTCATCAAACGCTTTCCTAATTCGATTAAATTACATACCTATATAAAACAAATCAAATAAATCAAAAATATCATTTTCCTAACCAAATCAAATCATATCTAATCACTTCCCTAATTAAAAGATTTTTCCCTATCACACACTAATTAAAAATATCTCCCATAATTACACAAATCCTTTCCTTTTTCACACAAGGTAAACCCCAACCCTTTGCCTATAAAAAGAAGCCTAAACCCAACCTTGAAGCCCTAGCAACTCACGCCCAAAGCAACAAGAAACAAAGCAAATAATTTTCTCTTCTCCTCTACTCTTCCATCACCGAAACACCCTCCCTAAACAGTAAGCATCTTCACAAACATACTCCTAAACCAACGACCTCCAGCAGCCTGACCTCCACGCGCATAACCTACATACATAAAACAATTCACCAAAGCCACTCACCGTGTGTGGAGAAGGGCTGGTTCACGTGTTTATTGTTTGTGGGCTACGTGGTGTCTCGGATGATGAGTGTATGATGCGTTTGTAGGTGTCTTTTTTTATCTTATGTGCTGATTGAAGGATGTGTTGAGGGGTTTATTTTAGGTGGTTGTGCATGTGATTAAGGGTGGCGTGGTAGTGCGTTGTTTTTGTATTGTGAGGGGCTGTTGCGTGATGAGAGAGAGGGCCGTGCAGCTTTTTGTTGTTCTCGATTGATGGAGTCTTATTTTGTGGCATTGGGATTGTGTGAGAGAAGATATAGGCAAGAGGAGTGAGAGGGCTAAGCGATTAGGGTTTGTTTCTTTTCTTGCTTTGTTGTGTGTGAGCCTAAGGGAAAGAAATGTTGGTTTTGGTCTGTTTTTATAATGGTGCATCTAGGGTTTCCTTGTGTGTGCATGGCTCAAAAAGGGAAACAAATCAAATAAATATGGGGTGTATTTAATTAAATTATTTAGGGAAATAAATTTTGTATTTTTGGTTGGGGAATATCTTTAATTTGGTAGGTGATTTATTTAGATTAGGAAGGGGATTTATTTAACTTAGGAATGGGATTTAATTTGATTTGTGACAAGTGTTTTAAATGTTTTAATTATTTGGATTGGGCTTTGGTGGGCTTTGGGCGTGTGGCTTGGTTCTTTGGTGGGCTTGGGCGCGTGACTTGGTGTGGGTTATGGGGATTTTGGGTCGAGGCTAAACAAACAAATTAAATCTGAGGATGTACTTATTTTTGAATTTTCCCTTCCGACGTCCGTTTCTCGCAACTCCCGCAACTTATCGGGTAGTGCCTCCAAATGAGGCTCATCATCGGGCTTCCATGCAAAAATACAGTGTCTACAGTCGCCCCCACTTTGATGGGCTTGTGCAGTGTGTGACAATGACGATCCTATCAAATTCATGCATGCATTTTTACTTACATGGCTCGCCAGCTGTTGTTTAATTTACCTGTTGTTCCGAGATACTTCAAACTGAGTTGATGAGAGGTGGTCCATTCCCGAACCGTTACTGTGAGACGGTCCATTCCCGAACCGTTACTGTGAGACGGTCCATTCCCAAACCGTTACTGTGAGGTGGTCCATTCCCAAACTGTTACTGTGAGGTGGTCCATTCCCGAACCGTTACTGTGAAGTGGTCCATTCCCGAACCGTTACTGTAAGGTGGTGTGGGAACATGGGCCACAGAGGTGTGCGACGCTGTCCTGGCTTGCGGCACAATTGGGAGTACGGAGTAGCCCGTGGGGGACTAAACCAGAGAAATAAAATGGAGTCGCCACCTAGTGTGAGCTGGGAAATGATTTAAGGCCGCACTCACCCCTCGCAAGGGAAGACCTCAAACTGTTGGGTTCGGAATGGTCCATTACTTATGCCAATTGTAATGAACGGATTTATGCAATAACATAACCAAGTCTTTATGCAGCACATGCAAAATAATTAAAATGACATACAAGTTTACACACCCATAAATATTAATGTAAGTGAAAACCAAAGCATAATTCAAAGAACATGTTAATCAGAGACATGCGGCAATGACAATAGAAACATTAACAATAGCGACAGATAATTAAGCACATGAAGCAGAATGCACGCGTTCGTGTAGCATTCGGAAACACGTTCGAATGGGATGAGATGTGATGCATGACAAAACAAAATGCATGTGTTCGAGTAGCATTCAGAAATGCGTTCGAACGGGGTAAGACAGAATGTAAATGTTCGTGTAGCGTTCAAAAATGCGTTCGAACTGGATAAGGTCGAATGCATGTTCGAGTAGCGTTCGTAAACGTGTTCAAACGGAGTGAGGCAGAATGCATATGTTCGTGTGGCGTTCGGGAACGCGTTCGAACGGAGTGAGGCAGAATGCATGCATTCATGTGGCGTTCGAGTACGCGTTCAAACGAGATTAAAAAAATGGTATCTATAATGACATACACACACGCATGAATGTTTCCCAAGCGGTACGTGGAGTTGTATCCCAAGTACAGACCGCTCTACCGTCAGTTCGGATTCGGCTACAGAATTTATATCTGGGTTTCCATCTGATATACCATGAGAGGCAACACTCAAGCATTAACCCAATGTAGACAGACATAACATATGATAATGCATATAACCATAAATAACCGAAGAGACAAACATGCGAAATAACGAGGAAGATAAATAACACAAAAATGAAAATGTAGAACAATAAAACAACAATAAATATAAATTAAATGCGAAATAATAAAAGACTAATAATAAAAAATGAATGCAAAATAATAAATATGTGACCAAAGAATTTAGACGTTTTCAATGTAGGACTTTGCATGCCCGGTTGGACGTATTCCACATCCAACCAAGCATGTCGTTTCCAAGACGGTAAAATAAAATATAACAAAGGGTGCCCTCAGGTCTTACCTTTTAAGTCGCTTCTCGGGAGTGTGTTGGGACGTTGCCGGAATGGTTAATGTTTCTGCTATTTTTCTGGTTCACTGGTTCGCTATTTCCACTCGCTGTTTTCTCTATTTTCACTCGCTGTTTCACGGTTTCCACTCGTTGTTTTCTCTATTTTCACTTGCTGCTTCACTGTTTTGTTCACTGTTTTTGGGGTGTTCAATGACTGTTTTTGGGTGATTTATTCACTGTTTTGGGGGACTGTTTTAGGTTATTTTCAAGCGCTATTTTGGGTGTTTTGGGACTGGTTTAGGGACTATTTTCACTCACTATTTTTTTGGTTTTTCACGTGTTGAAGGCTTCAGGTTTTGGACTCAGTTTGTGTGTTATTTTAACCGGTGAGGGCAGCGACTGCTTATTTTATTAGTCAGTCAGTGAAGGGCTTAAGTTTCATTGTCGATGAATGTGATGAGGGGGCTGTTTTTTGTCTCAGTTTTTACTGGTTTGATTTTCACGGGATTGAGGGCTGAATTTTGTGGTTCATTCAATCAGTGGGGGCTTTGATTTTGTTTTTTTTTAATAGGTTATTGCCGAGAGTGAGGGGCATATGTTGCTGTTGGTTATGAGGGTAATTTGTGGCTTTGTTTGTGTCAGTGAGCTTGGCTTTTGTGAGGTGGGGTTGTGTGTGTGTGTTATCGGTGGCTGGGCGTAAGTTAGTATTTCTGAGGTGTTGCGTGAAATGGGTTTGTCCGTTTTATGTATGTTGATGGCGTGATAGAGCATTTAGGTTTTATTGTTATTTGTGACGATTGTGGGCATGGGTTGTTTGTTCACAGCAATTTTCATGTTTGGTTGAGGGCTTCCGAGAGTCTAGGTTTGAGGGAATAAGCCTGGGTTCCTTTGTTGTTGTTTATGTGAAATCCTCTAAGGTTTCTGCTCACTGGTCGTGTTTTGTTTATGCTCACTGGTCACGTTTGGCCTCTTGTGTTGATGGCTTATTGCTGTTTTGTATGTGTTATTAAGGGCTGGTTGGTTCTCGGTGAAGGAGCATGATGTGTTTTGGTTATTTGGTCGGTGGAAGGGTTATTTTATTGTTTGTTATTTGAAGGAGTTTCGGTGATGGGAATAGAAGAAGAAGAGAGAGAGGTCAAGGTTGTGTTGCCTGCGCTATTTTGTTCCCGATTGTCTGGTCGATCAAGAACTTGCATTAGGCTGCCAGGACTGACGATAAGGCTACAGTTAGTTTGATGAAGCTCACATTGTTCATGCAATAAGGTTTATATTTTGTGAGGTGCGTGAGGGGTGTGTGCTGAATGAAGAGGGAGGGGATTGTCTAGGGTTTTCTGTGAATGAAGTTTAGGGTTTTCTGGTTAATTACCGTGAATGAGAGAGATGGAGTGTGAGTTTGCAGAAGAAGAGAGGGGAGAGAGGTGAGTTTTGGAGAGAAGATTATGGAGGCTGAAGTGTCTACATGACAGTTAGAGTTTCATTGTGGTTTTTATAGAGAGATAGGCGAGAGGTATTTAGGGTTTTTTTTGTGTTTTAATTTTTTGTTTTCAGAGAGAGGGGAGGCATGAAGTGTCCAGGGGCCTTAGGTTTAGGTTTAGGTTATGTCTTATAGTGGTGCATTAGGGTTAGGGTTATGCATGTGGGCTTTGGATGGGTGCGGGGGTTTTGGGCCAAGATTAAAGTTTGAAACAGGAATCAACTGAGTGAACCCGCAGCTAACTAGCGATTTTAAATTTGACGAGCTATTAATTTCTTGAATTTTCCCTTCCGGCGTCCGTTTCCCGCGACTTCCGCAACTTATCGGGTAATGCCTACATACGAGGCTCATCATGGGGTTTTATAAAAAATACAGTGTCTACAGTCGCCCCCACTTTGATGGGGCTTGTGCAGTGTGTGACAATGACAACCCTATCAAAGTTATGCATGGATTTTTTTACTTACCTGGTTCGTTGGCTGTTGAACTTACCTGCTACTTTGCGAGATGCTTTGAACTGAGTTGATCTGGTGGTGAGGTGCTGTGACCCCTAAGGTTCATCCCTGCAAGATGTTGCGATCTCTATGACTCATTACCGAACTGAGCTGATGTGATGTGGTGATCCATTCCCGAACCGTTACTTGATGTGAGATGGTTCATTCCCGAATTTTTATTGATGGGTGGTTCATTTCCGAACCGTTACTGATGAGATGATGATGGTGAGGTGCTTTGACCCCTGGGCTTTATTCCCGAACCACATGTGGGCTTTATTCCCGAGCTGTGTTAAGTGTGGGCTTTGTTCCCTGGGCTTTATTCCCGAACTGTGTAGAGACTGGGCTTTGTCCCCGAACTGTGTTGAGAGTGGGCTTTGTTCCTGAACTGTGTTGAGTGTGGGCTTTATTCCCGAACTGTGCTGAATGTGAGATGGTCCATTCCCGAACCGTTACTTGATGTGAGGTGGTTCATTTCCGAACCGTTACTGAATGTTGGCTTTATTCCCTGGGCTTTGTTCCCGAACTGTGTAGAGAGTGGGCTTTATTCCCGAACTGTGCTGAATGTGGGCTCTATTCCCTGGGCTTTATTCCCGAACTATGTTGACTGTGGGCTTTGTTCCCGAACTTAATTGATTGTGGGCTCTATTCCCTGGGCTTTATTCCCGAACTATGTTGATTGCGGGCTTTGTTTCCAAACTGTGCTGAGTTTGGGCTTTATTCCCGAACTGTGTTGAATGTGGGCTTTGTTCCCGAGTTGTATTGAATATGGGCTTTGTTCCCAGATTGAATTATGGGTCTTGTTCCCGAACTGTGTTGACTGTGGGCTTTGTTCCCGAACTGAGTTGTGGGCTTTATTCCCTGGGCTTTGTTCCCGAACTGTGTTGACTGTGGGCTTTATTCCCGAAATGTGTTGAGTGTGGGCTTTGTTCCCGATATGTGTTGAATGTGGGCTTTGTTCCTTGGGCTTTGTTCCCGAACTGTGTTAAGAGTGGGCTTTATTCCTGAACTGTGTTGAGAGTGGGCTTTGTTCCTTGGGCTTTATTCTCTTGGCTTTGTTCCAGAACCGTGTTGACTGTGGGCTTTATTCCTGAAATGTATTGAGTGTGGGCTTTATTCCCGAACTGTGTAAATAGTGGGCTTTGTTCCTGAACTGTGTTGAGTGTGGGCTTTGTTCCCGATTTGAATTGTGGGTCTTGTTCCCGATTTGAATTGTGGTTCTTGTTCCCGATTTTAGTTGTGGGTCTTGTTCCCGATTTGAATTGTGGGTCTTGTTCCCGATTTGAATTGTCTGGGATTTATTCCCGAGCTGTTACTGAGTGTGGGCTTTATTCCCTAACTGTTGATTTTGGGCTTTATTCCCTGAACTGTTTATTTTGGGCTTTATTCCTTGAACTGTTGATTTTGGGCTTTATTCCCTAACTGTTGATTTTGGGCTTTGTTCCTCGGTTTCCTTTTCCCCGATATCCATGTTTGTTAAGCTCTTCTTGAAAAATTTTTCTTTCTTCTCTAACCCAACAGATATCTATGATGGCTTTTAAGACACAAGGGTTAACATGATGCATGTATGCATGATGCAAAATATATGAGACCTGGAAAACCAAAGCACAAACCACAAACATTACAAGGCATTTTTTCGGGGCCAATTCTCTATCCCAAGTGGAGTCGCCAGATTTTGGGAACATGGGCCACAGAGGTGTGCGACACTGTCCGGGCTCGCGGCCCGGTCGGGAGTACGGAGTAGCCCGCGGGGGACTAAACCAGAGAAATAAAATGGAGTTGCCACCCAGTGTGAACTGGGAAATGATTTAAGGCTACACTCACCCCTCGCAATGGAAGACCTCAAACTGTTGGGTTTGGAATGGTCCCTTACTTATGCCGATTGTAATGAACGGATTTATGCAATAATATAACCAATTCTTTATGCAGCACATGCAAAATAATTCAAATGACATACAAGTTTGCACACCAATAAACATTAATGTAAGTGAAAACCAAAGCATCATTCAAAGAAAATGTTAATCAGAGATGTGCGGTAATGACAATAGAAACGTTAACAATAGCGACAGATAATTAAGCACATGAGGCAGAATGCACGCGTTCGTGTAGCGTTCGAAAACACGTTCGAATGGGATGAGATGTGATGCATGACAAAACAGAATGCATGTGTTCGAGTAGCATTCGGAAACGCGTTCGAACTGGGTAAGACATAATGCATGTGTTTGTGTAGCGTTCGAAAACACGTTCGAACGGGATAATGCCGAATACATGTTCGAGTAGCATTCGTAAACACGTTCGAACGGAGTGAGGCAGAATGCATACGTTCGTGTGGCGTTCGGGAACGCATTCGAACGGAGTGAGACAAAATGTATACGTTCGTGTGGCATTCGGGAACGCGTTCGAACGAGATTACAAAAATGGTATCTATAATGACATACACACACGTATGAATGTTTCCCAAGCGGTACGTGGAGTTGTATCCCAAGTACAGACCACACTATCGTCCGTTCGGATTCGGCTACGGAATTTATGTCTGGGTTTCCATCCGATATACCACGAGAGGCAACACTCAAGCATTAACCCAATATAGACAGACATAACATACGATAATGCATATAACCATAAATAACCGAAGAGACAAACATACGAAATAACAAGGAAGATAAATAACACAAAAATGAAAATGTAGAACAATAAAACAACAATAAATGTAAAATAAATGCGAAATAATAAAAGACTAATAATACGAAATAAATGCGGAATAATAAATATGTGACCAAAGAATTTGGCCGTTTTTAATGTAGTACTTCGCATGCCCGGTTGGACGTATTCTACGTCTAACCAAGCATGTCGTTTCCAGGACGGCAAAAATAAAATATAATAAATGGTGCCCTCAGGTCTTACCTTTTAAGTCGCTCATCAAGAGTGCGTTGGGACGTCGCCGGAAGGGTTAACGTTTCCGCTATTTTTCTGGTTCACTGTTTCCACTCGCTGTTTTCTCTATTTTCACTCGCTGCTTCGCTATTTCCACTCGCTGTTTTCTCTATTCACTCGCTGCTTCACTGTTTTGTTCACTATATTTTGGGGTGTTCGGGGACTATTTTTGGGTGATTTATTCACTGTTTTGGGGGACTGTTTTAGGTTATTTTCAGGGGCTGTTTTGGGTGTTTTGGGACTGGTTTAGGGACTATTTTCACTCATTATTTTTTTGGTTTTTCACGTGTTGAGGGCTTCAGGTTTTGGACTCAGTTTGTGTGTTATTTTAACCAGTGAGGGCAGAGGCTGAAATGTCTATATGACTGTTAGGGTTTTATTGTGGTTTTTATAGAGAGATAGGCGAGAGGTATTTAGGGTTTTTTGTGTTTTAATTTTTTCTTTTAAGAGAGAGAGGGGAGGCGTGAAGTGTCCGTGGGCCTTAGGGTTAGGTTTAGGTTATGTTTTATAGTGGTGCATTAGGGTTAGGGTTATGCATGTGGGCTTTGGATGGGTGCGGGGGTTTTGGGCCAAGATTAAAGTTTGAAACAGGAATGGACTGAGTGAACCCGCGGCTATCTAGCGATTTTAAATTTGACGAGCTATTAATTTCTTGAATTTTCCCTTCCGACATCCGTTTCCCGCGACTTCCGCAACTTATCGGGTAGTGCCTACATACGAGGCTCATCATTGGGCTTTATGCAAAATTGCAGTGTCTACAGGTGGTCCATTTCTGAACCGTTACTATGAGGTGGTCCATTCCTGAACCGTTACTATGAGGTGGTCCATTCCCGAACCATTACTATGAGGTGGTCCATTCCCGAACCATGCTCCATTCTCGGAGCGCCATTCCCAGCTTGCTCATCATCATTCCCGAGGTTATGCCTCATTCCCGGAGCGCCATTCCCGAAGTTCTTCGTCATTTTTTTCTTCAAAGCTTGCGAAGACAACACAAAAAAAATCGTATGTATATGAGGTGTATGCATGTATGCATGGATGCATTTCCTATTCCGATGGGTTAGGCCTTCCTTGTGCTATTTGGTGCCATTTGCCTATAAATATCTTTTGTCGCCCCCTGGGCCTGCTTACAATTTCCTTCTGTCAATTCTACTCTGGTGATTGCTCTGTTTTCTTTGGTCACATGACTCAAGATCTCGTTATGTCCCTGATTCACGAGGTGGTAGACTGGTCGCCCCCAGACTTGGTTTAGCTTTCTGCTCTCCGCTGCTTGCACTAGGTCAAGTTGGATTATGTGATGTGTCACTCTGTATCAACCTACTATATTACTGGCTATGAAATAGTCCCAATAGTTATACATATTATTGTCCTCAAAGAATGCTCAGTAATGAGACCAGAGAACCTTCAAAGCAATCAATGCAACTCAAATCTGAGTTTTTGAATAGATGATCTAAGCCAGACTCAAAGTGTGTGTGCGCAAAGGTTCCTTTACAGCTTGATTCCAAGGTAAGCCAACTCAATGATTTTGTTTAAAAATTGGGATCGATGGGTCAAACCAACCTAGATGTCTCAATTATGCTCTCTCTCAGCACAGTTCGGGAATACAGCCTAGAGGAATAAAGCTCTCTCTCAGCACAGCTTGGGAATACAGCCCAGGAGAATAAAGCTCTCTCTCAGCACGGTTCGGGAATACAGCCCAGTGAGAATATAGCTCTCTCTCAGTACAGTTCGGGAATACAGCCCAGAGGAATAAAGCTCTCTCTCAGCACAGTTCGGGAATACAACCCAGGAGAATAAACCTCTCTCTCAGCATGGTTCCGGAATACAGCCCAGGGGAATAAAGCCATATCTTAACACAGTTTGGGAACAAAGCCTAGGGGAATAAAGCCCACTTTCAAAACAACTTGGGAATAAAGCCCTATCTTAACACAGTTCGGGAACAAGACCCAGGGGAATAAAACTCTATCTTTACATAGTTCGGGAACAAAGCCTAGGGGAATAAAGCCCACTTTCAAAGCAGTTTGGGAACAAGGCCCAGGGGAATAAAGCTCTATCTTAACACAGCTCGGGAATAAAGCCTAGAGGAATAAAGCCCTATCTTAACACAATTCGGGAACAAGGCCCATGAGAATAACGCCCTATCTTGATACAGTTTGGAAAAAAGCCTAGAGGAATAAAGCCTACCTTCAATACAGTTCGGGAACAAGGCCCAGGGGAATAAAGACCTATCTTTACATGGTTCAGGAGCAAAGCCTGGAGAAATAAAGCCCGCTTGCAAAACAGCTCGGGAATAAAGCCCATGAGAATAAAGCTATCTCTCAACGCAGTTCGAGAATAAAGCCCAGAGGTCAAAGCATCTCAGGATAACAAGTAAGTTAAGCAATAGCTGGCGAGCCAGGTAAGTGAAAATGCATTGCATAACTTTGATAGGATTGTCACTGTTACACATTACACAAGTCCCATCAAAGTGGGGGCGACTATAGGCACTGTATTTTTGCATGTGAGTCCCTATGATGAGTCTCATTTGGAGGCACTACCTTTTTAGTCGAGGAAGTTGCGGGAAACGGTGTTCGGAAGGGAATCGGTATTTTGTTAAATTTTATTCGCTTGTTTAGCTCCAGGCTCACTCGTTGGACCTCCGTTTTAAAACACATTTAGCCTAAAAAACCCGCAAACCATTTAACCGTGGCCCAAACCCACTCACAAAGCCAACACAACACCTAACCCACCAAGACAAGCCCACACGCCCAAGCCCTGGCCCACACGCCCAAGCCCACTTAAAACACATCCAAATTAATTAAATATATATTTAACACATGGAAAAATTAAATAAAATCTAAAAATCACATATCAAATTAAAATAAATAAAATAAAATATAAAATATATCCCTACCTAAATTAAACTAAATCATATCCAAATTTAAAAATCACCTACCAATTTAATATAATTCCCACCAAAAAATAAAATAACCTTGCCTTTTGCCTCACGTACTTAGACAAAGAGCCTGCCTTCATGCCACGCTAACAATCAACGCCCCTAAGCCATTCCACAAATCACTTTCACGTAAGCACACCACATCTGCCCTGCTCCCATCACGCATGCCTAGCCTTCATCAGCCCAAAAACACGCACACAACGCCACTTGCCCCATTCACGCAGCCACACCGTGAAGCCCTCCAACACGTCAACAGCCCCTAGCCCCACAAACATTCAGCCACTCACGATACACACTCATAACACATAAACCCAGCCTGCCTTGAAACAGCCCCACAAATCTTTTCAAACTATCGCAAAAACACCCTCACTGCACTGCCGTAAAACTGCCGCAAAACAATCTCTGAATCACACCCAAAATAGCCCATAAATTACTCAAAACAGTGAACAAAAACCTGCACCTTAAACCCTTTAAACAACCGAATAACAGCAGCCCCTAACCGACAAAGAAACACCCAAAACAGTAGCCTAAAACACCAAAAACAATGACCAAGATACAGTAGAAGTTCAGCAGCAAAACAGCAGCGGAACGGAGCAAAAACAGTAGATTTAGCAGCGAAACAGCGAAGAAAAATGTAAACCAGTGAACCAGAAAAGTTATGGAGCTTTCAAACTTCCGATCACCGTGAAACGCAAGTCCGAGAGTCGACGAAAAAGGTTATACCTGAGGGTATTCTTTCACATCCGTTTTTCAGTTGTATTTTTATTATTTATGAGTTTCGTTTGCATGATTATTGTGGAGTGAAGCATGTGGTGGCCCTTGAATATATAGAAAATGCATGAATTGTAAAATGATGTATGTTGTGGCCCTTGAATAAAATGAAAAGTGTGTCGCCTCTCATGGTATATAGGATGGAAACCCGGACATAAATTTCATAGCTGATTCCGAATGGACGGTAGTATGATCTGTACTCGGGATAAAACTCCACGTACCACTTGAGTAAACGGTGCATATTTTGTTTTATGTTGTTTTGATTTGTTTATTATTCCTTACTTGATTTCCGCATGTTATTTGTTTATGTAATGATGAGATAAATCGCATGGGCTTAGTAAGTGCGATTAAAGGTCCTCTATTTTGAGAGGTTAAAATCCATTACCACGATGCTTTTATATGCCGGATGATGTATATTCGGTTGAATGTGAGATGTGTTCAATCGGGTATACGAAGTCCGATATTGTTGTTCTCTTTTTCTTATATGCATTGTGTTATTAGCGTATGGGCTTAGTAAGTGCGATTAAAGGTCCTCTATTTTGAGAGGTTAAAATCCTTTACCACGATGCTTTGCCGCGTCGGATAATGTATATTCGATTGGATGTGAGATATGTTCAATCGGATACACGAAGTCTGATATCGTTGTCTTTACTTTTTATATATGTATTGTGTTGTTTGCGCATGGGCTTAGTAAGTGCGATTAAAGGTCCTCTATTTTGAGAGGTTAAAATCCTTTACCACGATGCTTTGCCACGCCGGATGATGTATATTCGGTTGAATGTGAGATGTGTTCAATCGGGTATACGAAGTCCGATTTTTGTTCTCTTTTTCTTATATGCATTGTGTTATTAGCGTATGGGCTTAGTAAGTGCGATTAAAGGTCCTCTATTTTGATAGGTTAAAATCCTTTACCACGATGCTTTGTGGCGCCGGATAATGTATATTCGATTGGATGTGAGATATGTTCAATCGGATATACGAAGTCCGATATCGGTGTCTTACTTTTTATATATGTATTGTGTTGTTTGCGCATGGGCTTAGTAAGTGCGATTAAAGGTCCTCTATTTTGAGAGGTTAAAATCCTTTACCACGATGCTTTTTCGCGCCAGATGATGTATATTCGGTTGAATGTGAGATGTGTTCAATCGGGTATACGAAGTCCGATATTGCTGTTCTCTTTTTCTGATATGCATTGTGTTATTAGCGTATGGGCTTAGTAAGTGCGATTAAAGGTCCTCTATTTTGAGAGGTTAAAATCCTTTACCATGATGCTTTGCCGCGCTGGATAATGTATATTTGATTGGATGTGAGATATGTTCAATCGGATAAACGAAGACTGATATCGCTATCTTTACTTTTTATATATGTATTGTGTTGTTTGCGCATGGGCTTAGTAAGTGCGATTAAAGGTCCTCTATTTTGAGAGGTTAATATCTTTTACCACGATGCTTTGCCGCGCCGGATGATGTATATTCGGTTGAATATGAGATGTGTTCAATCGGGTATACGAAGTCCGATATTGTTGTTCTCTTTTTCTTATATGCATTGTGTTATTATTGTATGGGCTTAGTAAGTGCGATTAATGGTCCTCTATTTTGAGAGGTTAAAATCCTTTACCACGATGCTTTGCCACGCCGGATAATGTATATTCGATTGGATGTGAGATATGTTCAATCGAATACACGAAGTCTAATATCATTGTCTTTACTTTTTATATATGCATTGTGTTATTTGCGCATGGGCTTAATAAGTTGGATTAAAAGTCCTCTATGTCAATGGGTTAAAAGCCTTTACCACGATGTCTTGCCGCGCTTCTCACTATGCCACTTATTCTTTTGCGCATATTTGCTTCATTTACGCATGCATTACGAAGTTCCATATATATCTTTATCTTTGTACGCATTGTAATGAAAAGCGCATGGGCTTATGGTGTTGGACTAAAAGGTTCTCCATTTGAGGGAAGAAAAGCCTAAAAGGCTACCTTTACCACGATATTCACCGCGTCTTTCATCTATTGATTGCATCATCTATCCTTGTCTTCGCTCGATCTATTATCATTGGTGTACCTATGTTATAATAGCATTTGGGCATTATTTCTCGTGGTATATAGAATGGAAACCCGGACATAAATTCATAGCCGATTCCGAATGGACGGTAATATGATCTGTACTCGGGATACAATTCCACGTACCACTTGGAAAAAGGCCCATGTATGTGTTCGTGTCAATTCTAGATATCTTTTCTGCATCACATCACGACATGTCTATTTTAGCATATAGTTGTCTCTTTTTACCTTATGCATTTGTATTACCTCTTTAGTTATCTATTTCCATTATGCGTTTAATCATATTTCCTTAATATGCATGCTTGTATGAATGTTATTTGTTTGCGCTTCTGTGCCTACCAATGTGAAATTGTATGCCTTCTGTATGTCAATTTATCTTTATGCATGAATTCGGACATAGATTATATGCAAGTAGGTTGTATGCAAATTTGGACATAGATTGTATGCAAATAGGTTGTATGCAAATATGAAAATGTGTTATATGTAAACTTAGATATGAGCTTTGTACCTATGCATGCGAACTTAAGAGTAAATTATTCTTGGAAATATGTTGCTTAGGCTTGGTTAGATTATTGCACAAATCATTTTATTACAAGTGGCATAAGTAAGGGACCATTCTGAACCCAACGGTTTGAGGTCTTCCCTTGCGAGGGGTGAGTGCGGCCTTAAAACTTTGTCCCGGTTCACATCCGGTGGCGACTCCATTATTCTCCGGTTTAGTCCCCCGTGGGCTACTCCGTACTCCCAACCAGGCCGCGACCCCAGAACAGCTTGCGTCACCCAGTTTCTGTGTCCCACAGTTTGGCGACTCCACTAGGGATAGAGAATCAGCCCCGAAATAATGTCTTGTAATATTATGATTTATGCTTTAATTAACCGTGTCTACTGTGGGTAAAAAGGTGTTTAATCAAAGGCATATTATTTAGGCTGGGTAATGGTTTGGTGTATTCCTTCATTCACTACCTTTCTATAAGGAAAAGCTGTGAATGCACCTAGATAATTATTTACTTGTAGCCTATTGTGATGGACTAATTTGGAGGACCCGTTGTTTATTCCTGTCACCAAGCGATAAGAGCCTAAGAGGCTAGAGTACTTAAGAGAGCCTCGCTTCACCCTCCCTCTGGGGAATCTACAACGAGAAATCCAACAGACAGTCAGTCACACACCATAACTCGTTGGCACGTACTGTAATGTATAAAAAATGTGCGCTCACTTGGTCGCTCGAACCCTTGAGTGGGGAGACCTAGTTGTGGGTAACCCTTCGCCAGCGAGAGTCTTTGTATACACTCCCGCAAACCCACACGTAGACCGGAATTGTATGGCCTATAGCAACTATTTCCTTGTGCTTGTAGACCATCTTCATTTGGATGCAGTTGGACTTCTTGTCAGAAATGCGAACTTGTTGGGCCATTTAAACTGGGACGAGTTCGTATCCTATGACAATTGGGCCAAAAGCTTCTGAAATGTTGATGGGCCACTCTGTAGAAATTATTTTTGTATGCTTGTGTTTAGGAACATTATCATTTGGATACAGTTGGACTTCTTGCCGTGAGATGTGAACTTGTTGGGCCATTTAAACTGGGACGAGTCTACTCCTATGACAGTTAGCCCAAAAGCTTCTAAAATGATGATGGGACGATTTGTGTGAAAATTTTAATGAGTTGATATATTCCTTGTATCGCATGCATCTCATTCACCTCATGCATACATGCATCATGCTAACCCTTGTGTTTTAAAAGACATCATAGATTCCCGTTGGGTTAGAGATTAGGGAAGACTCACTAAGAGGCCAATAACAAATATGAGTGGACTAGAAAATGAAGTATCTCGCATAGATCAGCTGGAGAATGGTCTCACCAAGGTTACCGAACAATTGCAAGCCTTGACTAATGCTGTGGCTAATATGGCTGTGCCCCGGGCTGGGGGAAGTTCTGAGAATGTAAGGCATGAGGAGCCTCCGAACAGGTTGGGGGATGACATCCCCGCTTTTGAGGACGACATGGCAGAGTATGCGACAGGCGGAATGACTGAGAATCAGGCAGAATTACAGAGGCTCCGAGATCAAGTAGAATCGGTTACCCGCAAAATGAGGGGTAAGCATGAAGACTTGTTGGATTATGAGACAATGACCTTCGAGGAACAGTTTCCAGCTCAATTCAAGATGCCGGATATGGCCAAGTTCAACGGGAATGGGGATCTGAGGGTCCATCTCCGTCAGTACGTTTCAGTTATGAGTTTAGTGGGCTTGTCACAGCGCCAAGTGCAGAAAATGTTTGGGATGCCACTTGAAGGGGCGCCGGTAGCATGGTATCATAACCTTGAAAGAAAGGTTAAGGAAGACTGGAGGGAACTGACATATGCTTTTCTAAAACAGTATGTCACAGATTTAAAGATTGACTTATCACTTCGTGACTTGGAGAATACCAAACAGAAACCGGAGGAAAGTTTCAAAGAGTATGTGGATCGCTGGAGAAGCCAGCTTTTGAAAATGCAGACTCGGCCTTCAGAGAAAGACCAAATTAAGATGATTATCAAGGGCACCAAGCCCTCTATTTATGGTAAGCTGAGGAGGATGACCTCCATGATTACTGATTTCCGACAGTTGAGAGAGACTGTTATGGATATTGAAGAAGAGGAGGCTGAAACAGAAAGTTTTATGGCCAGAATAGAAGAAATTTTGGGGGGCCTTCTGAGACCAAGCCCGCTACTACCGAGGTCGCTACCGTCAAGGACATGCGATTCTCCAATCTTGGTAGACCTTTGTTAAATGTATTTGAAAAGCTGAAGATGCAAGGATTTCTAAAACCTTTGGAACCTAGGCCATTTCCGAACCCTGTGCCACCATACCTCGACCTAACCAGTATTGTTACTTCCATCAAGAAAAAGGCCATGACACCGATAACTGCACCCGCCTTAGGCATGAGGTCCAAAACCTCATTGACTCCCATAAAATACCCAATCCAGAAAAAGAACAACCCAACACACACATGAACCCTCATCCATAAAGCCATTCAACCACCCAGGCTTCTTACATTGAGATAAAGGATAACAGTGAAGAACCATAGGCCAAGGAAGAAGGCAATATTGTGAATGATGAAGTTATTCCTCCTAGTTTATTTGATACTGCATTTTTAATATAGACATTGATTTAGTCTACATGTTCGAACCATTTTCTTAAATGATAATAAAGACGTTCATTTCGCTGAATCTCTTATGCAATATGAGTATATTTGAGAAAAGCATTCAACCTGGGTACTATGAAATTCAGTGATGTTTAGAACACGGGGAATCCTCGGAATAAGCAAGCAGAAAAGATAAAATAGCCATTCAAAAATTGGGAAATGGGGGTAGTGAAAATATCAGACTTGGAAGAGAATTAGTTCACCGAGCCGATCAACGTAGACAGATTGAAGCAGTGGCTTGCCTAAGGAAAAGAAGATTGAGCACTCACCAAGAGAATTGGCAGAAGACCTAACCCAACGGGACAGGAACATTCATGCATGCATACACGTAACACATTTTGCATCCTTTTGTGTTTGTTTTGTTTTGTGTTCCCAGGTTTTGAAGAAGAAAAAAGAAAGCGGCAAAGAACAAGCTAATCAGAAACGGTAAAAAGCACAGTATCGGATTTGGGTAATAATCCCAGGGTTGAGGCCCATTTGAGTTTGAGTTTTGGGTATGGCACTCTGGGGGTGAGGCCCACATTAGCATTAACATCAGTCTTGCCGGGTATGGCACTCTGGGGGCGAGGCCCACATCAGTTTCAGTATCAGTCTGGGGGCGAGGCCCACCTCAGTACCAGTTTGGGGGGCGAGGCCCCACATCAGTTTGGGAGCAAAGCCCACAGTATACTCAGATCAGGGAATAAAGCCCACATTCAGTACAATTCGGGAACAAAGCCCACAGTCGGCTCAGATCAGGGAATAAAGCCCACATTCAGTGCAATTCAGGAACAAAGCCCACAGTCAGCTCAGATCGGGGATAAAGCCCACATTCAGTATAATTCAGGAACAAAGCCCACATTCAGTACAATTCATGAACAAAGCCCACAGTCAGCTCAGATCGGGAATACAGCCCAGGAGAATAAAGCTCTCTCTCAGCACAGTTCGGGGATACATCCCAGGAGAATAAAACTCTCTCTCAGTACAGTTCGGGAATACAACCCAGGAGAATAAAGCTCTCTCTCATGTCTTCTCATCATGTCTTTTCTTGCCCTTTTCTTTGTACAATTTGGCATCTTCAAAAGGCTGATTGTGAAATTCCTCCAATTCGTTGAGCTGGTGGAACTTTTTCTCTTCTGTTGCTTGTAGAGGAAGAATTGGCTCTTTCAGTGCAAAAGGTGCTTTATCTTTAGGCTCCACAGGCAATTGACATGTTTTAAGTTTGTCAGTAGAACTTTGTCTTTCATCAGAGTTCTGAATGGTACTGTGTATCACATCGAGTTTGAAACATTCCTCTTTCTTTTCATCATCTGGGAAATTCATGGCCTTGAAAACATTGAATGTTACTTCTTGGTCTTGTACCCTCATGGTTAGTTCTCCTTTTTGTACATCAATAATGGTTAGACCTGTAGCCAAAAACGGTCTCCCGAGGATGATTGGCACGTCTACGTCTTCCTCCATATCAAGGACAATAAAATCTACTGGGAAAATGAATTTGTCAACCTTGACCAACATATCCTCAACTACGCCTCTTGGAAATATGAGCGTTCTATCAGCAAGTTGCAGTGAGACTGAAGTTGGCATTGTTTCTCCAATCTGTAATTTCCTGAAAATAGAAAAAGGCATCAAGTTAACACTAGCACCTAAATCACATAAAGCCTTACCAAAGTTATGTTCTCCTATGACGCAAGGAACAGTGAAACTGCCAGGATCTTTCAACTTCGGGGGAGGTTTCCTCTGAATGATAGCACTGCATTCTTCTGATAATGCTACTGTCTCGTAATCTCTCAATCTCCGCTTTCGTGAAAGAATAACTTTCATGAATTTGGCATAGGTGGGCATTTGTTCCAACGCTTCTGCAAATGGAATGTTGATATGCAGCTTTTTAAAGATTTCCAGGAACCGAGAAAACTGCTTGTCCAATTTGTTCTTCTGAAGACGTTGAGGAAAAGGTGGAGGTGGAGTGATCTGTTCTTTTTCCTTTGCTTCTTTTTCCTCCATCTGTTGCTTTGTTTCTTTTGGAACTTCCTCAGCAGTTGTTTTGGCTCCAACATCTTTGTTGATTTCAGTACCGCTTTTTAACATGATGGCATGACATTGTTCCTTCCCATGTTTCTTGGATTTGGCTCAGTGTTGCTAGGAAGGGTACCTGTGTTGGACAAAATGACCCATAGCGTCACTATTTGCACAGATCATTGTGTTGTTGTAGCAAATTAACTATGTGACAAGGAAATTGCACTCTCATCATTTGTGATTAGATCACCATAGATATATAAATGAAGAGAGGTCCCTATGATTAGTTCCTGGATTGAGATGATATGAGACAGTATCAGTCCACAAAGGATTAATCATTAAATATCCCTAGCCGTAGTATTATCGAGACTGGACATCGATAATGCGGAATAGGCTAGTATTGCACTTGTGTGCGTTGTGAGGGCACAACGGCATAGTTCTCATATATATAAGTGTTGGATACTTATGAAAGTGCGATAGGAGGTCGTGTTTCACCGATGGTACGGGAAACAGCTTCGCTCTGGATAGACCCCTCGGAATCCCATTGGTATTATGAATATGTGTCTATGGGAGGCCGAAATCAAGGTAGGTGTGTATAGTCTTAACCTGAGACTTACATCGCTAATGCTTACGACAATCGATATACTTTAGTTGAGGTCGTCTAGGACTGTAACCGAATCTGTGTACGCCAATGCCGGGTATATTGAGAATCGTAGTGTATTGGATGTGATGTCAAGACGGAAGTATCACTCCAGTCATAGTGGAGATGATGTCACGCAGGATACGGTATTAGTGCTCTTAAGAGATGCACATCCAATCGTGATATTATGACCAGGTCATGAATATCCGATTATAGAGACTAGTTACCAGACATCCGATATGTGTTTCGGACGGGGCAGACACTTATCCAGCCCCAGCCCTAGCACGTGACTATCCGATACTGGGCCGATGTGCACAATACATTAGTATACTACGCTTGATACAGATCTTAATATTCTTTAATG